>JAJONR010000353.1:0-197490 GCA_029582245.1 Solanum etuberosum
TATATATAATATAGTTGATGTGCTGATTGTTTTTAATTTATATGTGTGTGTAGATGACAAAATTGGCGCCGCGTACATATATGATATATATCAATCATCATTTTGATATATGTTTGTAAATAATTACTAAATTGGTGCACTTTTAGTTGAAATGAAATATGGTGAAAAACAATGACCATGACACCTTTTACACTTTTTGTGTAATTAAGATTTAAGGGGTGTCATGCCACCGCTTCACAAATTAAAGAAATTTTCATATATGTTTGTAAATAATTACTACTACTATATTCTTTTAAAACACTATGTATAGTGTTAGAGGTCATATATAAACCTCAACAGTACTGTTAGAGAAAAGGCCAAAAATCATGCCACATCTTTTAGTATCTTCGCTACAATTAACTTTTAACAAAAAGAGTAGTGTGTTATTTTTTTTCTGTATCTTTTATCCTCACAGCAATTCCAACTCACAATTTAACTAAACATAGTTCTCACATCTAAGGTACGTTGAGAAAGGATGGGACTCTGTGTTCCTGATTCTATATTGAAGTGTATAATTATCTTATTTAAAAGCTTAAGTTATTAGAGATAACACATTTTTATTATTTAGTTATATTCTTAACATATTTTATCACTCAAATAAAATCTTTTCAAATAAATTTAGATTAATCAGATCCCAAAAACAGATATCGAATATTGGGCGGAAATTTGAGGGGGGAAAAAGGAACACTATTCCTAATATCAATATGAATAGGGAAACAAAGCTCCTTACAATCACCACAGTCCCATCTTAAGCTCACTTACAAGTCAAATTATTACCATAATTATTTGTCTTAAATTTTGTGTACTCCACTGATAGGAAGGAAAAGGCGTCACAAAACCAACAAATTAAAGATTGTACTATTCGATTGCCCCCCAGCGCTAAAGCGTACCGCTGTGATGTATAGATTTAACGTATGTCAAAGTTTGAATACATGTTATCTGTATTAATAATAATATATAAATATATAATTTTATCCATAAAATACGAAAAGAGTAAAACGTACACAAGATTTTCTTTTACCTTGCCAGATAAAGAAAATGTTTTCGATAGCCCAGCCACTCAAACAAAATATTGACATTTAAATAAAGAAGGATAAAATCAAATTATGTTAGCCCTTTTTCCAAAATTATGTATAGACTTGTCAACCTTTTCACATAGTATGTATCAAAACAAAAACCTATGCATGCACATCATCATCATAAACCTCTATCCACATGTCAGTAGCAACAATAACCTAACAAAATAAAATATTTGATTATGTCACGTACACCGGCCACTTTCTGTTGTCGGTTAGGTTAATATACCTATTTTTATTTTGAAATAATCATAGTCCAAATATCTTCTTTTTTTTTTAAAAAGAAGAAGAAAAAGAATGGGGTGGGGAAGGAAAACTGGAGGAGGAGATTACAAGGTGGAGAATCATATTTTCATCAACAACATAAAAGTTCAAATAACTAACCAATTGAACTATTAAGATTTCTTATCCAAATATCTCAGGTGATCTAATTTACAAAATAACTAGTAAACTTATAAATCTTGTATATATTTAAGTATAAATATACATAACTAGTATATAAATTTTGTATATTTGAACTAACATCAATAATTAAGTTTGGCCAACAAGACAAATATAAAAGAAGTCGTATTATTTTCTAATCCAATTTTAATTAATGATTCTGATTCATGTTATATTGTTTGTCAACGTTGCCCCATAGGTAGATCAAAACTCATAATCAGCATATATTAGAATTTCATTAAAGAATGAAGATTTAGGACAGTCTCTTTAATTTAAAGCTAAGCAAAGGGTCGCAAAAACCTTGAAGAGCCAAGGGACGTATACGTACACACATGATTAATTAGATTTGGTAATAAATTAAAATCATATATTTATTTATATCAATTCAAGCCTGATCTTGAACGTGCAGTCATGAGATAATAATTTCTTTTTATTTTCTAATTTTCTAACTTTGACTTGTTATTATTTCACTTTCAGAGTTGTCAATATTCGATGTTGTCATCATCACTAATTATTATATTAATAAACTTGACGGCTTCGTGAAGCCGCATTATTTCTCTTGTTAATAATTCAGCACTTGTTATATTTATTATTAGCTTAGTTCTAAGTTTTCTAATGATAATAAATGTAACAGAAGATTAGGTAAAATAACCTGTTGGGAATTATTGAGCATCGAGATTAATAAGTTATTCACTAACAATTATGATGAGTGTCAGAATATATATATAAACTTATCATGCACTATTAGAAATATGGAATCAGCTATAAAATTTTATCGATAATTTCTAGCTTATCTGTTGCTAAATATATAGCTCCTAGCTACTTGGATTTTCATGTAATCCATTGCTAATCCATAGCTAAATAAAATTAATTAGCATAATTTTTTTTTTATGTTTAGCTATGAAATGTTGTCCATCACTAATTTTTTTGTTCTTTCAGTGATGACCCAAAATTTCAGGGGTGATGATGACACTTACCTTAGTCTCTGATAGGTAAGTCAATCTTTCGCCAAACAAAAATAGAATATATAAATGCAAAAGTAATCAAACAATACAGTAAATAATTGTCTTAAAATGCCGGAATTTTCATAAATAGAAGAACCAAGTACGTGGAAATAATGTCAATCTCAAAACTTCTTTGGTCAAACTTTTCAACTTTCAAAATTAAAATTCTTCCTCTCAAAACAATCAGTCATTTCGAGAATTATGTCACACATTCTCACAAGTCACGGACAACATAACCAAGCTACAAAACGGTTCAAACTGAAAAATTAGGTAAAAGAAAAAAACAAAAAACAAAGTCATTACAAAACTCATCTAACTAAATACAGTGATGGCGTCCCCCATATATTCTAAACGTCATCACTTAGGTAAGCATTTCTTTTCATAAGTTAAAAGTGTACGTACATAGACATGTCGAAAAGCTGCTGCAATTTATTTATCAATTTGCATTTTCTAATAAAGTAAAATGCTCTCTCATTGTTCTGCACGTATTTTAGATGACAAGTTGCTAATGAAGTTGTCTAAATGGATTATGGGTCGATCAACCCAGATAAATTATGTGGGCTTTGAAATTTGACTGGCTGTATTTTAATATTGGAAAAAATTACTTAATAACATAACTTATTTTATTGTATTCTTTTAAAGAAAAATTATCATTTGAAAAAATTACAAAAATTTATACTCTCTTTCATTTTCGGATACATCACTTTACGCGATGTATCGGGACGTACGTAATGTATTCGGACGTTGAATGATGTATTTGAAATCGAAACACGATGTATCCAAAGTCAGGACCCGATGTATCAAGACGTTTTGGGATGTATCTGGATTCCACCAAATTTAAGAGATTGTTGTAATTTGGAAAAGAGTAGGGATAAGATGTAATTAGCTCTTAACACTATGAGGTTTGTGTAAAATTTCCTTTAATTTTATCTACTCAAATAAGAAAGGGAAACTTATAGATCTCACTAGTTTATGAGCTAATTACTTAGATATACGCTAATTTGCTATATTATGAATCTTATCAGATTTTAGTGTGTCCGGATACGTTTAGATACATCTAGATACATGTATCTCGAAATATATGTGGTTAAAAATTAGGTGTAAATTATTTTAGATACACTGTATCCAAGTGGATTTTCATGTATCTGAGATACATAAATAAATCTCACTCGCCTCCCTCCCATCTAGCTCGCCACTCTCCTTTGTATCTGGGATACACATATGTATGTGTATGTATTTAATGTGATTCATATGTATCTGGAGTAAATAGACAAGTTTTGCTCGCCTATTAGTGTATTGATAGCAAAAAATATGCATCTGGGTGTATCTGACTTGAAATCTGGTATGAAATTATTAATAAGTGATATAAAATATAGTTATTTTAAATTATAGAAAAAATGATTAAATATGATAGAAATATTTATGTAATTAAGTAGTTTCTCCAATAAACTACAAAGACATTTCAGACTATACAGTAGAATATATCTCAAATCCAGGATGTGATGGGATATCCAGCAAGGGAATCTCATATTTTTGTATAGACATTTTAGTCAAATGGCCATTAAGATAAACTAATTAAATAACGTAGGATAACCTTAATGTCCGGCTTTTTATGTGTTATTTGTGATCCTGAAATCTGAATATCCCTTATTTTTCTCTCTTGATTCTTTGGAACCTTAAAGGGATCTTACCTTTTGGGATATGCTTAAAGCTAAATATCTCTAGGATAAATGTATTATCTATATAGTCTAAATGTACTTAAAAATTGATTAATTATGAATCTTGAGTTTTTTTTTAATTAATTATAGTTCGTAGAAGAGATCTAATAAGATACCTATCTCATTCATTTATTTGTTAGAAAATTAAAATAGTCATAACGTAATGGATAATGTGCTTTAATTTAGAGGCACTATGAAAGCTTGTCTTCCCAAATTATTTGAGACAAGGAGGCAATTAATAAATGATGAATGATTCACCTTTTTCTTGATGCCATGAGACGTACACCTTTGGGGATGGCAAGGGGAGGTATTTGACTTTTTAAGTCTTTAATATGAAGGGCTTAAGAGGCAAAATTAATAACAACGTCATTTGTCTGGATATTTTAATTATTATAGGAGATGGTTGTTATAGAAAAATCTGACTGTAATAATCGAAAGTTAATTAGCTTAACATAAGTAGGAAATCTAGCTAAGGGTCTATAGAAAAGTTTGGTTCTAGTCAATATTTTGTGCAGTCCTTTTAGACTAATTACTTTGTTACTACTACTTTTTGCTTCTTTTTAGAAGCAAAAAATTACTAGAAAAGAAGACAGAATGATATATGATCCCCTTTCTCTCTTACTTGGTCTGGTGGAGAGGGGAAAGGGTATGTGACTCTACAATGTCATTATAAAAAATAAATGAATTTGAATGCATGGATAGTATTGTTATTCAAATTTGGTATACTATGATCATATAATGTTAAAATATGATAGGTGAACGTATATATTTATTTTTTTATCATTTCATCCAAAAAAAACCTTAATACAACGTAACGAACATAGTGATTTGGGATAATATAAATTCTTTTAAAAAATTGTTACATGAAACATTGTCTTATTTTCTAACCGTGTAAATGTTGCGAAGATAAAGGACTACAAATTAAAATTAATTGAGCCAAATGTACAAAATTATTACTCTCTTTGTCTCAATTTGTATGATTCATTTTTCTTTTTAATCAGTCTCAAGTAGAATGATATATTTCTATATTTAGTAACAGTTTAATTTTAAAATGATCATTTTATCCTTAACGAAATGATTTACTGTCACACAAATATTTATGACTTATTTTAAACCACAAATATTTTAAATGTTTTATTTCTTAAAGTACATCACATAAATTAGAACAGAGGACCGTTTGGAAGAAGCAAGAAATCTTTTTCGAAGTGAGTGAAAATAAGATTTTGACGATAGGCAATATATGGTGATGAAACCTGTTGCAATATTTGCAATTGGAGAGACCACTCACCTAATGCATCTCCAATGTGTCCCTTACTCTCTTGCTCCTTCCTTACCTTACACAATTCCGTATCATCCATTCCTTCAACTTTAATTTAACTAGGATCTCCTCTTATCCAATTAAATATTAAAAAGAAAAGGAAGAAATTGTCTTGTTATTATGATTTACTAATTTTACTACATCTAGTGGCCGGGAAATACATTACTGATCAAAGAGCCAGCTCCGACCAGTTGTCAGGTTTAATAATTTGATGGGAACTATAGTTAACTAGTTAAGCCTTTTGAAGCCCTTTGATACCTCAAAATTTCAAAATTTAAAAGAATATGTACAGGCCGACTCAAGCACATCAGTGACCTATGTAGAAATCTCACGTAAAGTATAGAGAAATCAAAGATTGCATCATCAGCTTCCTTCATCTTCAACAACCTAAAGTCAAAATCAAATGAGGCCTTAAATTTAAAAAAAAATTGTTAATAAATTATATATTAATTTATTTCTTCTAAAATCTTTTTTCAATTGATAATATAACTAATCTATGTTATCTTTCATGAAATATAGTACTCTAATTATGTCACACTTCTAATATAACCACTCTACTTTTTCTACAAATAGTATTCAAAAATTTGAAATTGGAAATATTTTTTAAAAACAAACTTAATTTTTTTTTTTTGGGGGTGGTGGGGAGAGGGGCTGGCGGGGGTGAAAAAATAAAAATTGGAAATTGGAAATATTTTTTAAAAATAAACTTTAAAATTTTTTTTGAGGTGGGGGGAGGGGGGGTCGAGGGTGGGACCATTATTTTTGATATTTTAAAGTCATTAGTGCAAGTCGGAAATTTGTAAAGGTCTTTTTATATTTTTTTTTTATATTTTTCAGTCATTTACGGAAAAAAATAAAATTTTGATTTTTTTCCGAAAATTATTATTTTTTATATTTTAAAGTTATTGGTGCAAGTCGAATTTTTTTTTGAGGTGTTTTTATAAACAAACTTTAAATTATTATTTTTGGAGTGGGGGGGTGGCAGGGGGGGGGTCGAGGGTGGGGTAAAAAAATTGAAGTTGAAAAATATTTTTTCAATAAAAAAAAATTGTAATTTGAAGTTGGAGGGAAGTTTTGGAAAATGTTTTTCTTAATTTTTGAAGGGAAGTCATTTTCCTTAAATTTGAGGAAAATAAGGTGATTTGAAAAATATTTTACCCAACCAAACATGAAAAAATTGGGAAAATATTTTCGTTGCTACCAAACACACCCTAAGACACATGTATTTTCTTTTACACTGTTGAGCACAGAAGATTGCGAACACGTTTATTTTTACTTGGTCTTAGTACAAGTGTTTCATACATGTTTCTAATATCATCGAGACTTGTAATTTATTGGTTAACATCTTGTATATATATATATATAATAAGTGTGTTTCAATTTTCACTAGTTCTTTTTCTATCTCAGTCCTATGTTACTATGCTAATAATAATTTTTAGGAGCATTAATAAATGACAATAACTTATTTTTAAAGCCAAGTAACACTTTTTATAATTGTCCTTAAAGCCTATAACAATATTGAAAACGGCGTTTATTTAATGTCAGTAAAAACTTTAACATATTTTTTTTGTTAACATGCATGCTGGTAAAATGGGTGGTATGATGTTATTTTGACCACGTGAAAAACTTCCATATGTGCAGAATTGGGGAGTCCATGCAGAATACACATCGGGGTTGTCCTTTTCTCTTATTCTTTAACTGTAGTAAATGTGTGATAAAATAGGACAATAGTGATTTTTTCATAATATATCTTTTCTTATGTTCGATTTGAGCGAGTAAAATCTTTTGTTACATATAATATACATATCAGTACAAGTAGCAAAATGGTTGGCTTCATGTTTCTGCCTTAACTATACATACATCTAAAATAAGCAGAAAATTATATATAACAAATAAAAACAGAAAACTAGTGTATTAACACAGAGAATTATCTATTACGAGTTGTTTACAGTCGTTGATATTTTAATTTTAATCAAAACCAATGAGAAGAGTTGCTGTGAGATCTTTAGCTCTCTCAGCTTCTAAATCCCAATCTGTACGAAGCAAAACCAGCAACATTGTCACCATACACGACGCCTGCGCGGCCAATAATCCCAACCATAGACCTTCAAAATCAAATCCCGCATAAAAACTTAGTCCAACAGCCACTGGCATTCCCACAAGATAAAAACAACCCAAATTAATATTCGCACCGACTTTCGGCCTTGCAGTTCCTCTTAACACCCCACACCCAGTCGTTTGCGGGCAGTTTCCAATTTCACAAAGCCCAATTATCGGCAAAACTAAAGACGTCAATGTCAGAATGTCTTGGTCATTAGTGAACATTTTTGCCCAAATTTTCCTTACTGTAACCGCAAAAAACAGAGCTGAAAACCCCAATATGAAGCTGCCAGCAAGGCCTACAATTGCTGCAATTTTGGCTTTGTTTGGTTGTCTAGCACCTAACTCATTGCCCACTCTTGTTGATACACTGAAACTAAGAGATGATGGAAATATATAAATCAACGAAGTTGTTTGAATTAAAATTCCCATTGATGCAACTGTAGCTCTCGGATTTATCAAAAGTCCGCAGAGCAAAATCATGATTTCGTACCACCACCACTCAAGGCAAACCGAAATACAACTAGGAATCGCCAAATTCAGGAGTTTTTTCCATCCTTTGAAACACTCTGTTGAGAAATTCTCCCAAGTCTTTTTGTACACACCAGTGATGATAATATAGGTAATTAAAGAGATAACGAGGTTGAAATTAGTCCAAACAGCGCTCAGAGCAATTCCCTTCACACCTAAATCTAGTTTCGTAACAAGAAGATAATTTATAGGTACGTGGAGAGAAATTGCTAGGATCGCGCAAAATGTAAGAGGCAACGTTATGGACTGAGTCCTAAGATAAATACGCAATGGATGAAGTAATGATTGCGCGAATAAATCAGGAATTGAGTATATAAGGTAAGATTGTGCTTCAGTAGCTATATCTTCATCTTGGCCACAGTAAAGAAGAATATTTTTCATGTTGATCCAAAGTAGCGCGATAGGAAATGAAGTTAAAATAAGCAATAGTATAGTTCTTTGTAAGGTAAGTCCAAGAAGATTGTATTTTTTGGCACCAAAAGCTTGTCCACAAATTGGTTCCATACCCATAGCTAAGCCAGATAGGATTGAATAACCGGTGATGTTAGCGAATCCAACGGCTAGTGAACCACCAGCTAGGGCTAACCCGCCGAGTTGGCCAAGGAAGAGCATGGAAATTAAGGATCGAGAGTAAAGGAGGAGACCAGTTAGTATCATGGGGAAAGCAATATTGGCTATGGATTTAGCTTCAATAAAGATAAGGGTGAAATGGGTATTATTTTTGTGATCATGCAATTTGTTTGTTGGGGTTTTAGGGATCAAAAGGGGGAACATGTTGGTGGTGTCTTTGGTAGAGAGTAGTGGTGAACTTGTCTGCTTATTGCACATTCTTTATTATTTTTTTTTTTTTTGGAACTTTGGGTTATATATATTTAGTAATAACAACTCTAAATGGGCAAAGACAAATAGTAGTAATAATATTTGATGAAGGGGAGGGGAGAGAGAGAGAGAGTTGTTAAATGGGTGATTTTAAGTGGAGGAATGAAAGGGGGTTTTTATAGGGACTCTTGTTTGGATGTTGGGTAGCCTTCCAACTAAGTGACCATTTGAAAATTGATTTTGTCAACTATATGATTTTCGGTTGAATTTTACTTTTCATCAATTGCAATTGCAATATATGTAATGCACTTCAACTCAATTGGGAATACAATTCACAAAAAAACAAAAAATTATGGTCTTTAATAAGTCTAAAATTTCTTCTGTTTCAATTTGTTTGTATTATGTTCCTACTTAGTCTGTTTAAAAAAATATATTTTTTTAGCATTTCTTTCATTTTAATTTTTCATATCGCATTTTAAGATCACAAGATTAAATATCATTTATTACCTTCTACGTATATTTAATTTTAATTAAGACTATAAGTTTTTTTAAATTTTTGTTTTTATCAGTTTCTTAAATTTCATGCAAAATTCAGATCGGACAAACAAATTAAATTGAATGGGACTTTATTTTTAAAAAAAAAAAAAACGGAGGGAATATTTATCCTTTTAACCAATAAAAAACAATGTACATATTCCCATAAATTGGGACAAAATGAGAAATTGTTATGTAGTATGTATAGAGTAGCGTTTTATATTCAACTGGGGGTTCGGGAGGGACAGGTATTCGGGCCGCACGGATTTAATATAAAAAAATTGATTTGAATTTTTGATTTTTAAATTGAAGAAATTACAACAAATTAAGATTGTATTGTATAGTATTGTATTGGAGTTGATTTTTTAAATTTTGGATTAATTAGTTTGGATACTTCATATTTTCACTTTTGACTTTTGAGCCTTTAAGTTTGCAGGCCACAATAATTCACATTATCAATTCACCTAATAATTTATTTTTTGTATAACCTTCTACCGTTAACAAGGATTGAAGTTACATTGTCACTCATGCCGTGCAAGTTCATATTGGACTTAATACTATAATGAATAAGGTTATAGGGTACTGATCTATTAGACCTTTAGAAATATTTTTTTAAATAAAACGGAGGGAATAGTTATCCTTTTAACAAACAAAAAAAAAAATGTATATATTCCCATAAATTGGGACAAAATGAGAAATTGTTATGTACTCCATGTATAGAGTAGCGTTTTATATTCAACTGTGGGTAGGGAGGGGCAGGTGTTCGGACCGTACGGATTGAATATAAAGAATTTGATTTGAATTTTTGGTTTTTAGATGGAAGAAATTACAACAAATTAAGATTTTATTGCATTGGATTTGATTTTTTTTAATTTTGGATTAATTAGTTTGGATACTTGAGATTTTCAATTTTGATTTTTGAGCCTTTGAGTTTGTAGGCCACAATACTTCACGTTCTCAATTCACCTAATAAATTGCACTTTTGGAATGTATAATTTTCTACTGTTAACAAGGATTGAAGTTACGTTGTCACTCGTGCCATGCAATTTCATATTGGACTTAATACTATAATGAATAGGGTCATAGGGTACTAATTTATTAGACTTATTAGTATTAAACACATATGATAGAGATACAACTAAATATACAATATAATTAAATCTGATAACCAATCCGAATACATTATAAAATGGGAAATATAATTCATAATACAAAATATCCATATAGATGAACTGTTGATGAACAGTGGGATGACTTGGAATACAGTTAGTGTACAGTTGCATGAGTTTAGAGAATTTGGCAGGACGTTAATGTAAGGGTTGATGGAGGATCTTTTGTAGGTCACTCAAGTCGTAAGGCCAGCGACAAAAGCAACTTTTGGACGGTTACAATTTAGAAAAAAAGACTCAAAGCAAAGTTTTCGTTTTCATGACTCGTAAAAAGAAAACGTCTGAGTCAGAATTTTCACTAAGAAAATTCAAATTATAAAAGAGTTAATACATGAAGAAGTCAATGACATTCTAACATCTATTATAAATACATAAAATTTAGCTACTAATTTTTATTTTGTATATATAATATAATTTTTCAACGAAAAAAATTCGCAACTTTTTCGATAGTCTTTAGCTCTGCCCATAGGTAATGAAAAATGCGGAGGAATTTGGAGTAATTAATAAGGAATGTCCAATTCTTTTTGCGGCACGTCTCACCGAAAGCCACCACTTTTAAGAATACCATCTGCTATTTCTTCTTCACTTACTTAGAAAGCAAAGGATCCTCATTTATCCCTTTTTCATGATTCATAACCCCTTTTAATCTTCTCTAGATTCTTTTTGTTTTTTGTCTGCTAATTACTAATCAACACTTCTTAATATAGCATTCTATTAGTTCACACTCTTCTAACAACCTTACAAATTTTATTATATTTCTTCCGTCTCAATTTATGTGGTATCGTTTGATCAGAAACAAAGTTTAAGAAATAAGGAAAGATTTTGTTGTGTTTATCAAATTATTTTTATCAAAGTCACTTTAGTGCTTACTTTTAGTTGACTTTTCTTATCGAAAAGTGTTAAGTGAGATAAAACAATGATACAATGAGTATGATGTCATTAAATAGTTAGTGAATAAAAAAAAATGATGTTCTTTTTAAAACATACTAAAACGAAAAGAATATTACATAAATTGAGATAGAAAATAATACATCAACTTCATTTTGTTTAATAGACAAAGACTCTAGCTAGTAGAAGATCAAATGTACGTATTATGTTTCTTTTTTTTGTTTTAAACACCATTTACTCCTTTTCTTGTTGCCTTTTGAGTGTTATCTCTGTTTTTTGTTTTGTTTTACATTCGGTATCTAGTATTCATATTGAAGTCCCATTAAATTCGCATAGAGAAGTCCCAATGTGGGGTAAAGCATTCCCTATTAAAGGTGATTTTGTACCCACTCGAACTCGACACCTCTGATTAAGGATAAATGAATACTTATCACTCTATCACAAGTCTTGTATCATCTTTGTAATGTTGCATGGAGCCATTAGAATTTTAACCATAAAGATAAGTATGGTACAATGATCAGAATGTCTTATTTTAGTATCATTATATTGCAATAAATAGGTATGGTATCACCCATGTACGTACAAAACAGAGGATGCCCAAATTAGTAAGAAAATATTCTAGTAGAAATTTACCAAAAACATATGGAAATCTAATTATAAGAAGGAAACTGAATAAGTCAGCGCACATTTGGAATTGATCTAATTAAAGGAATTTCCAGAGTCCTACTTCCTCATTATTGTTGCTTCATTGAGTCAATGTTGCTACAGAACCAAACTCTAAGTGGGAAGCATAGTCACAGATCACAAGTACTCCCTCCATTCCGCTTTCCATGTTTGATTTGACATAAAATTTACAAAAAACAAAACAAGACTTGATATGTATTGTCGAAAATATTCTTTAGTTATTTGTCTGACTATAAATCATTTCATTAAGATTAAAATAAAATAAAATTAATGTTAAGTTAATTATATTCGTAGAAAAATGAATATTTTTAGACAAACTAAAACGAAAAATGTGTCGGAAACAAAGTGAATAATACTATACGTATATGATGTCTTATGGGAAATGTGCAGTGCCCTGGTCGTACCAGCAAAAACGTGTAGAAAAATTAGTGGGACATAAACTGAACAATAAACTAAAAACGTGTAGAAACTTTGGTTATTTACAATCAAAGTGCCATAATTTATAAAACGCTCTAGACCTTTATATTGACCTCCGTTCATACTACCATTACTTTAATTAATTACTTGTATGATAAATTAATTATGAGTTCCCACTCAAAAATAAATAAAGAGTAATTAACGCCTTTTCTTTAACATTTCAATTATGATCTCATAGTAGTTATGTCCAATTTTATTCAGTTTAAGTTTAGATTTAACTCATATATATTGACAATATATGATATTTTTATTCTATTTGCATTTGTAATAGGGAAACATGCTTTATTTTTGGGTTATAAATTTCAATTCTTATGATTGATTATATGTAGTTATCTTATAAATGCATTGACCGAAGATTAATTATTACACTGGCTATAGCAAACTAGAAAAAAAAAATCTACTATGATTTGATTGAGTCAAACAAGAATGCAAAGAAAAATTCGTATGCATAAACAACCGCCCCATTAATTAAGCATATGCATTGTTTTTGGCTTAAATATATCTAACCATGCATAGAAGTAAACTCATATTATGTTTAATTAATTCATGAAACTAATAATATTGGGTTTGCAAAAATTTGTGGTCTTTGACTATAAATAAAAATACCTAAAAAAAATATTGCACTATCGTGTTGTTGATAAGACGAGCAAAGAAAAAAATGGTATGAAAGGAAGTTACTTTATGTTAGAATTTAAGATAAAGTTTTCATCTCTTATCTAATTATAATGTGATAACATTGCCACAGCAAAAGACAAGATAACTGACAAAGTAAAGTTCGAAAAAACGAATATATCATCTACCCTTAGTCTTATCTCCTCCCTAAAAGGAAGGGTCAAGTTCATACTAGTAAAACGATTTGACGAATCATATATATAAATTATACACATTGGACGTTGTTAGTTAATATAGTTTCATGATTAGACCTTTGGTCAAAACTTTCAACTCCTTATAATTATCTAAATGAGGAAAAGAATAGTATGCTAGTTTAAAGGACGGTGGTAAGTTTAGTAGTTTAGTTGGTTTAGCTATCTGAACTCTCATTTTGTTGGTGAGGGTTTGAGTCTCCACTTTGCAATCCCCTCCCCATTTCTCCTTATCCCTACCACCAATTAAAAAAAAAAAAAGACAACGATAATATCCTTTCATTCTTAATAAGAAGTTTCAGGTTTGAATCCCACTAGGTCTGAAGGTGCCTTTAATTTGTTAGAGAGGGCTTTTACCCTCCAACAAAGTATTAATTCAAATTAGTCTACTAAACACCAGATGGAAATAAAAAATAAAGATATGCTTATAATAGAGATTGAAATACTTCAATCTCCATGTTATTTTATGCTCTCAATATGCGGTGGCACTTCAAAACTTTGTTTCAACGGCCAATCAATCACATGAAGGGTGAGAATAGGGTTAAAATGTTCCCATTTTTTAAGTTTCATTGGATCATATAAAATCTTGGAAATTCTCTTGTTGGCTAGATGCGTGAGTTATGGATCACCCAAATGTTCATTCATGTAGGTAGCTAGATCATAGGTGCCACAGAATATAAATAGATATTGAGGAGATCACACTGACAAACATTATCACATTGCCAAATACAATAGTATAACTCTAGTTCTACTCCCTCCGTTCCAATATAGTTGTTCGAAATTAAATTAGATTAAATTAAATTAATATTTCAAATTCAAATTTGAAATATTAGTTACAGCTCTTCTCATATAATCATACAAAAAAATATTAGTTAAAATTAACATAATTTTACTCTCGAGAAGCCAAACGTGAAACGTGGCCAGTATTTTGGGACAGAGAGTAATGTATATATGATGAGGGGAACAACTATACATTTGAGATAGTTCACATTCACTATTGCAGTCAAATAGTAGTATAGTACAAACCGTCATATACCGTACTAATTCACAGACATTTCTTTATTTTTTTTTAATACAACTTGTGTTACTATACTTATAACATACAAGGAAGTGGTCCTGGCAGGTGAAAATTATGATGGATAGGGCAAAATATAGAGCCATGCATTCATCGAAACGTGTCTTCAGAGGACGTACGTTAGTGAATGAATTAAAGAAATTACCACTCACACTACAAGCAGTAGAATTGATCGGGATCGGGATCGGGTAGAGAGAAATTCAAGATTTAAAGTCAGTGTAATTTTACAATATATAATTGTATACGCATGTACATACATTTTTTTTGTGTCACATATGGTCTACCTAAAGCAATTCCTTTGTTCGGAAGAAGGGGACATTGACATTATCATGAAAAAAGTAGCTCGCATACGTGATTGAGTAAAGGAGGCACCAAACAAAGGAAATTGGTTCAGTGAAATAAACTGATCTCAAAGATGTGTTCGATGATTAAATATCGAAATCGGTATGTCTTCGATCGATCGATCAAACCCACAAAATGATTGTTAAAAAGACTGGGACTTGTGTGTCACGAAGTTTGTGAATGACGCGTGTCCCAATGAAATGGAAGAAAAGGATAAAAAATAGACAGATAGATATATGATTGTACATTATCTTGTCCACAACTAGCTATTATCTACCTCTGCGTTAGATTTAATCAATCACAATTCCTCTCTCACTCAATTATCATGTACTTGTCATGCATAGTACAGTGGTAGTCTTTCTCCAACCAAATTCCAAATGTAATAAAATTTTGAGTAAATTTTAGGAATAGCAAAGATAAAAATTATACTGGCGCTATATAGCCGCTACAATTTTGTTATTTGTGCTTCATAGCTAAATTATGTTTGCTATGGAGCATTTGATTTATATAAATCGCGACGATTTGTATAAATTGGATGTCTGTGTCTATGAAAATTGTGTTTGTATATGTATATGTTTTCTTTGTGTTAGGCAAGAGTGACGAGCGAGATTAGGAGAGAGAGGAGAGAGGTGATCGAGATACTATATATATCAAAAATGATCTTTAGCGGCAATTAATTAACGGCAATAGCTCAATTGCCGCTAAACATGTATTTTTAGCGACAATTAACACTCTTTGTATATGTCTAATGGCACTTAACTGATGCCGGTAAAGACTTTAGCACTCTTTATTAATGTGTTTATTTATTGCCGCTAAAAGTTGTTTTGGTTGTAGTGAGAGAGGGCTGAGAGTGGAGAGAGGTGAATTGTATATGTATATTGGTTAGATAATTGTATATATATAACTACTATGTATATGTATCAATGATTGTGTTTGTATTTATGCATGAAATTTGAATTTGTATACAATTGAATCGAGTTAAAACATTTGTATTTGTATATCAAATCTCTCTCTCGCTTTATACAAATACAAATTATACATTGTATTTGTATAATTTGTGTTTGTATAAAGAGAGAGAGGGAGACAAAAAGGCAAAAGAAAACTGGGCAGATGAAGATTTATATTTGTATAATTATAAGTGTATAGGACGGAGAGATATGTATTTGTATTTGTATATACAATCTATCTAGCTTTATACAAACACAAACACAATTTATATATTTGTATTTGTATAAAGTGAGAGAGGCGAGGGAGAGAACTGAGAATGACAAGCGAGATTCAGGAGAGAGAGGCGAATGACAAAAAAATTGCTACAAATTAAAATTAAATGAAACAATAGTTAAAACATTTATTTTGAATTAATAATTTGCTATAATGCAAACCCTAAAATTTATGATAATTATGTCTGATATCAGTAAAACTTTTACTGCATTATGTAACGTCGAGACTCGAGACAGTTGTTGATAACTAGTACTCCTAGACCATTGACGTTTAGAAAACATTTTACAGTGATTGATAAATGATGACCCTTTCCTAATACTCCATCCGTCCTTCATTTTCCGTTGTTTGTGTTTGACTTGACACACAAATGGTATATATTTATTTTTAATCTGTTTTAAAAAAATGACATTCCTAATACTCCATCCGTCCTTCATTTTCCGTTGTTTGTGTTTGACTTGACACACAAATGGTATATATTTATTTTTAATCTGTTTTAAAAAAATGACATTTTTCCCTTTTCAACAAGTGCACAAGATTAAAGAGCATTTTCATACATTTGATATAACTTTAATTTAGGATCATAAGATTCAAAAACTTTTTTATTTTTTAAATTTTGTGTTAATTCAAACTAAGTCATTCTTTTTTTTTAAAAAAGAGTAATAAATAAAATGATAAGTTTATTATATCATATCTAATTATTATATATCATCTCACTCATTAAAGAATAGATTAGAAATAACTAATACTTAATAATAAGGATAAAATAGATATAAAGTGATGAATTATAATTTGATTTTTTAAATTAAAAAAGTAAAAATACTATATATCTATTTTTAATATATTGAACAAATAAAAATAAACAGACAAAATATAACCAAAGTAGTTCATCGAATAAACCAAATGATGAAACCACGTGCCCAACAAGTTAGGAGTATTCAAAGGAATGCAGGGTGGTCCGGGTAGTAGGAAAGCTCTTCCCCAACAAGTGTGGAGTATTCAACGATTGCAGGGTGGTCCGGGTAAATAGAAAAGCTATGACGATTTTTCTCCTCAAATAACTCTTGTAATCAAGTAGGCGTTCCGAAATGAGATTTTATTTTTTAATTTGAAATTATGAGGTAAAATTAGTGTTTGGATATGTGATTTTATTTCATAATTTCAAATTCAGATAAAATCTCAAATTCTTCAAAAAGTTTGATTTAAAAATTTCATATCACAATTTCACATTTTACAAGTTTATATTTTGTAAAAGAAAACTATCTTTTTTAATCTACCAGCTATTTATTTCATATGTAAATAAAATTTATAGTTGATATTGTTACTCTTACCAATTTTCATTTCCGCCACATGGTAACTTTAAATTACACCCCTACCAATTTCAATCGTTTGAAAAAGTTACTGCTTAGAATAAATATTAATTGTTTATAATAAAGTTATCTCATTTCCGTCACATGTACTCTATTTCGTAATTCTTTATCGAAAAATTATTTTTGTTGGTAGATAAATATTATGTTATTGATGCTGGTCTTCAAAACACGAAAGGATTCATAGATCCATAGAAAGGACCACAATATCATTTGCAGGATTACAAAGGAAGTGTCATAAATTGTTTGACTTCAGACATTTATCTCTGTGTAATGTGATTAAACGAACTTTTGAAGTTTGAAAAAATATATCCAGAATACTGAAACAAGTCATGAACTATAATGATATTCACACACAAGTGACAATTATCATAGCTTGTGCAGTGTTACGTAATTTTTTTGTGAGAATATCAAAGGAGTGATGATATATTCACGGAATATGAACATGCTTATATATATATATATATATATATATATATATATATAGAGAGAGAGAGAGAGAGAGAGAGATACTAATTATATTGACCAATAGTTCAAAATAACATTGTTGGTTCGTCTTCTTGTTCATTTGATCGAGAAATGCATGCTCAATGTGAGGAGTTCGTCTATACTAATGTGGGAGGATTATATTATAGAATAGTACACTACAACTCATGTTCAATTTTACTTTTTTATTGAACTAGAGTTCAATCAATAAATATTGTATTTTTTAAAAATAAAAATAACTTTGTGATAGTGTATAATACTTTACTTATAGGCTTTTGCTTATTTGGTAAAATTGTAAAAAGAATTGAGATAATTTTGATTGTTTTCATAACTTATACTCCCTCTGTCTCAATTTATATGACTTACTTTCATTTTTAGTCGGTCCCAAAAAGAATTACATATTTCTATATTAAGTAACAATTTAACTTTTAAATGTCCATTTTACCCTTAATGAAATGATCTATAGCCACACAATTTCTATCCTTCATTTTAGACCACAAGTTTTAAAAGTCTTCTTTTCTTTCTTAAACTTTGTGCCGTGTCAAACTACCTCGCATAAAATGGGAGGGAGTAACATTTTAATGTTTATAAGCAAAAAAAAATACAATTTAAATATTCAACTAAATTATATGTCCAAACAATACTTAACTTAATTTCATCTCAAATTGCCAAACAGGCCCTAAATTTTCCATTATTGAACTAACATAAGTTGCAATTATGTTTCTAGCTAAGCATTTTAATTGGAGTAGGAAAAATATCAAATTTAACATTTTTTTCGTTTTATGCTTAAAAAAGAAAGTATCCACTTGTCAGCAATAATGTAACCTCACATAAATAGTGTTGGGCGGTTGGTTATGCGAATTCAAAAAATAAAATTCTTCTCAATATCCATGTCATATACTCGCTTCATTTTAATTTATTTATCTAAATTACTAGTTGGACAGTTAAACGATAACTATTTTTTTACCTTAAATTTTTCATATACTTTCTAAATATTTTGATATAATATTTTTTTTTGTAATTTCTAAATATGTAAATTTTATTTTTTTAAAATGAAAGATTTTATGTTCAAATTTACATCAAGCATTTGTTTGATCCTCATCATACTCCAAATATCAGTCAAACAAATTGAAACAACACAAAACATGATGAGGTAGAGAGAAAAGTAATATGAATAGAGCAGCAGTAGATTTTCCCTCTCTCGGTCGCAGAATGCATAAATAAAAACAGTGATGTAATTTAAGCACCACCCCAATGAGTTAATGTTTCAATTTATGAAACATTTTTCGAATTTCGAAATTCAAATAAGTCTATTTTTGACTATAAATTTTTTATATATCTTTTAAATATTTTAAATGGTTAACTATTGTGACTTATAATACTTTTTACGTAGTTTACAAATATATAAATTTCATTTAATTTTTTTTGAAGATTTCATGTGCAAATTCCCGGTCAAAGTTAAAGTATTTGTCTCATGAAAAAAAAAATATGTCACATAAATTGGGAGTGAGGAAATATATATTAAGAAGACATTCTAATATAGTAGTACTAAAAAACATACACAGATGTACAGAAGAGCTTTAACTTGTTATAGATTCAAAGTTTAGAAGTGGGGCTGTTGCGATGAAAATAACCAAATTGCAACAATTTATGAAAGAAGGTAGGTCATATTATATGTCGTATCCAAGACTCTAGCGATATCATCTTGTAATTTATATTGGACAAACATGAAATTATTATTGAGTATTTTTTACATATGGATCAAATTAAAGTGCCGTCCATATGCACAATGGAAAGAACAAAAGCATTGTAATAGACACAACTTATGTCAATTAGAAAGACACTTGTTTCATAACATCTCGTAGAAGACCATAGTCTGATCATTTTAATTCCTATAACATCTCGTAGAAGACCATAGTCTGATCATTTTAAATCCTATAACATCTCGTAGAAGACCATAGTCTGATCATTTTAATTCCTATAACATCTCGTAGAAAACCATAGTCTGATCATTTTAATTCCTATAACATCTCGTAGAAGACCATAGTCTGATCATTTTAATTCCTATAACATCTAGTAGAAGACCATAGTCTGATCATTTTAATTCCTATAACATCTCGTAGAAGACCATAGTCTGATCATTTTAATTCCTATAACATCTCGCAGAAGACCATAGTCTGATCATTTTAATTCCTATTGTTGACACCCAATTTTGGCCTAACATTTTCAAAATTCGCAACTTTTAAGTTTTATTTATTTAATAGTTCAAAATACATTTTTATAATTTTAAATAAGTTTATCGATATTTATCATTATTTGTCAAAATTCCAGATTTTTTTATCAATTAATTTTAATTACATATTTTTGTCACAGTCGGTTGACTACGTTCAAATATTTGTTCATTTTGATTAAATCGTTATTTCTGCTAAATTGCATTGTTCACATGTAGTTAGTTACATTCATTATATTTTTTAATATTCATTCTTGATATTTTGCACAGTCTAGAAATTCATTTAAATACGGATAACTTTTCATACGCAGATATTTTATTAAGCTAGTGGTTTTAGCCTATGGTTTTAAGATAGTGGTATTGTACTATTGGTGGTTTTTGATTTACTATTTAAAGAATAGCTTGGTCATTAAGTTAGAGGGTGGTGAAATATTTTTAGATTAGGGTTGGAAATTTTCAGATTTTATTGAAAAAGGGGTTTCATTTTCATTAATTTTCCGGCCACCACCACCCCAGATTCCGGCCAACCTCCGGCAACCCAAAACCCCCATTCACTTTCTCCTTTTTTCCGGTGAAACCCCACCGGATTCAACTCAAAACCAGACCCCCTAAGCCACCAGTGAAACAACCACCCAAACCCCTGTTCACTGCCTTCAGAACCCTTCTTCCTTTTACCTTTTCCGACGAACAACAGCAGTCAACAACCATCAAGAAACCACCAGAACTCCAACCCAAAAACCACCAGAACAACCCTTTTCCTCTTCCTTTCGCTGCTCTAGCGAGCTCCACCAGTTCCGAGCTTCAAGACTCTGCCACCGCCCAAAACCATCGTCAATAACCCGTTAGAAACCACCAATAAACGAAAACCCACAGAAAAGAATTAAAATGCCACCACGCTGCTGCAACTCCGACCAGAACAGAGAACCAAAAATGAAACCAACGGCTCCGGCGAAGAACCAAGCCGTCATGAGCTCAGCCAAATGAACCCATTTTCCTCTCTTTCTCCTCACTGCCAGTGAACTGAACAGCAGCTACCGAACTCCATCAGCGAACCAGTCCCCTTCCCCTCTCCCCTTTAACGATTTTATTCATTTTGTAGGTACTCCGACGAGGTTTCGAGCTCCAGGCTCCAACTCTGCCAGCTACAAGCTCCAAAGGCTGTGAACAGCAGTCAAACCGATCCCTCTTCTCTTTTCTTGGTTTTAGATTTGGCCAGAGACCCATCAAATGGGTGAGTTCTTTTGTCTCCAATTTCATTGTTAGCTTTTGTTTTTTTTTTTTTTTTTTTTTTAGCTACTGTTTGTTCTCTCTATTAGACGTTATTTTCTTTATTTATTTATTTATTTTTGTTTCTTTCCAGCAAAGATAATGGACATATTCTTTCATGTTTTGATTATTTCTTTATATTGTTGGGTTATTATTTGTTTGAAATTTTTTGTTTGACTTTTCTTATTTGAAAATATATTCCAGTGAACTCCATTATAGCATGCACTTTTTGGCTGTGTTTGTTGTGGTTATTTTACATGTTAGTGTTATTTATTTATTTGTTCTTTTATTTTTCTATCATTTGTTTTCTAGTTTATTTTTATTAATTATCTTATTCAATTTTAGCTTTTAATCAAAAATTTGTATGATGAGTTGATAGTTGTCCTATTATTTTGATATTTAATCTAGTTTCTGATTGTTAGAATTTTCTGTTATTATTTTTTATGACTTTGGGTATTTTATGTCACCACTGAAGGAGTTTTACAATTGGATTCTTATTTTTATTTTTTTTGTTATTTCTTTGTTCTCATTTATTATAGGTAGTTTGTACTGCTTATTTTTGTTATTGTTTCATGTTGTCCATTTGATTAGTTTGCTACTGCTTGGTTCTTTACTAATTTAATCAAAAATTCATTAATGTTCTGTTGGATATTATATTTTAAAATCTGATTTATTTTATTTAGGTTGTATTGCTTTAGTGATTTACATACATTACGCGATAAAATGGCCAATGAGAAAATCTCTCCGTCGGTTTTGGAGGCCTCCCAATTTTAAAAGACGGAATTTAGTTTAAGTTTATATATTTTGTATGTTAAAATTGGCCGATGAAGAAATTACCGTCGATTTCCAAGGCCTCCCATGTATATAAGACGGATTTTTATTTTAAGTTATTATTTAATTCATTTATTTTTATTGCATATGTATTTATTACTAACACTTTTACTAAGTGTCTTTACAGGTACACGAAGTTGCTTCCCATTGAAGCTATTCGAATGAAGTTTGAATTATACTCTTTATTCATTATTTTGTATATATTGACGTGAGGCAAACTTAGGCCGTTTATTATATTATTGTTTTATTTTATTACTTGTGTATATTGCATGTTTGTTTTACTTGTATGTTTGTTTTTATCTCCTCCTCAATTTGAAAAAAAAATAAAAATGAATTCAGTCGGGACCCACAATTGTGGATTTCGAAAGATGCCTAACACCTTCCCTTCAAAATAATTTGAACCCCTTACCTAGAATCTAATGGTTTCGTAGACATTTTTAATTGGTTTCCTAGTTTTTCCTAAAATTAGGTGGCGACTCCTTTAAAACATCTTTCTTCTTGAAATTCTTTTAAAATCGACTTAATTCATTATTTTTCGAGCCACCGCGACGTTTCTCCCAATTTGAATAGAGTAGGGATGCAAACAGTCACATCGTTATTCTGGGGGAGTGAGTGGTTTTTCTTTTTATTTTTTGTGCCGTACACAGTTTATACTCTTGCGGGCCAGGAGTGACATACAGTTTAGGCTCGTACCTTAAGGAGCATCATCTTACTTCAAGGGTAGTACCTCTTCATGAATTTTGCATTAATAGGACCGATCCTTATGCCATCTGCATCAACAAGCTTGTAAGCACCATTTGAATATACTTCTTGTACGACATCTGGTCCATCCCACTTTGGGGTAAATTCCCCCTCAGACTTATGTGAAGTAATGAGGGGTCTTCTTACTGCAAAGACTTGGTCTCCAACTTGAAAGCACCTCAATCGAACCTTCTTGTTAAAAGCACGGGATAGACGGGCTTGATAACATTCAAGATTTTGTTGAGCTTCTAGCCTCTTTTCATCAAGTGTTTCTAACTCTCGTAGTCGAGAATTTTCTTCTTCATTAAGCCCTTCTTGAATAGCAAGTCTTAAGGAAGGTATTTGACGCTCAAGTCACAGGATTGCTTCAACATCAAAAGCAAGTGAAAATGGTGTTGCCTGAGTTAGTGTGCGATATGTTGTCCTATATGCCCACAAAGCTTCTTCCATTCTTTTATGCCAATCTCGTTTGGACTTGAAGACAACTTTCTTGAGCAGTTTGCATAGAGTCTTATTGAATGCTTCGGCAAGACCATTGGCGGCAGCATGATACATAGAAGATTTACGTTGCTTGAAGCCAAAGAGATCACAAATCTTGTTCATTAACTTGTTATCAAATGGCTTGACATTGTCCGTTATTATGTACCGAGGGATGTCAAAGCGATAGATGATATTCACTCAGATGAAATTTGTAACATTCTCTTTCTTCACTTCTTTAAGAGAGACAGCTTCAGCCCATTTTGAGAAGTAATCTATTGCATCCAAGATGTACAAGTGTCCACCAGAAGATTTTGGTAATGGTCCCATAACATCCAACCCCCTAGCGTCAAATGGCCAAGATGCAATAGTTGGGTGTAATACTTCGGGCGGCTGATGTATGAAATTTGCATGAAATTGACAAGCATTTCACCTTCGAGCATAATTTAAGAAATCCTTCACAGTGGTTGGCCAATAATACCCCATTCTCTTTATGTGAAAGTGGAGCTTCGGTCCAGATCGATGTGATCCACATACTCCTGAGTGTGCTTCTTGCAAAGCTTGAATTGCTTCTTCCTCTCCCAAAACATTGCAAGAGTACACCCTCAAATGATCTTCTATATAATGTGTCCTTGTAGTAAAGTAAACGAGGTGCACGGCGACGAATGTCAGTTCTTCTCATTGGATTTTTTAGAAGTATCCCATAACACATATAGTAGGTAATGGGTTGTCTCCAATCTTCCTCCGCGGCTTCAAAAACATCGATGAGATACTCAAGCTCATTTTCTGTATATTCATCCTCATTTGGTGGTAGTACTATCCATTTTTGGCAAATACTGACTTGTATCTGATCAGGAAGGGTTAATGCTGAAGCTAGGGCAGCCAACACATCAACTTTCTTATTTTCTATTCTAGGCACATGTTGGAGGGTTACATCTCCAAGCCATCCTATCAACTTTTGAGCATAATCATTATAAGGGCGCAATTCTTTACCTCATAACTTCCCAAGAGTTGATTGATCACCAACTGAGAGTCACCAAAGACTTGTAAGTGTAATTGCTTCATGTGGACGACCATTTCAAGTCCAAGTATCAACGCTTCATATTCGGCGACATTATTGGAGAAACAATGCTTCAAAGTAAAGGAGAATGGTAGAATCTCTTTGTGAAGTGATGAACACCACGCCAGCGCCAGCTCCACCACGATGTGAGGCCCCATCTAAGTACATTTTCCAAGGGGGTTGAATTTCAATAAACATCTCATCTTCATTAAGAAGTTCATTAGTTAACTCCCAATTATCTGGTATCGGGTGGTCTGCCAAGAAATCTTCTAATGCTTGTCCCTTCACAGCTTTCTGAGGGATGTACATGATCTCAAACTGTTGGAATTGGAGGTACCACCTTACTAGTCGGTCACTGAGGACAGGTTTTGACATTAACAAACTTGATGAAATTTTCTCTAGAAATAAGGCGAACAACATGAGCTTGAAAATAATGCTTCATCTTTTGAATTGAGAAGACTAGCGCCAAACGCAATTCTTCAATTGGCGAATAGTTCAGCTCATTTGGCGTCATCGTTCTGCTCAAGTAATAAAGAGAGTTTTCTTTGCCTTCACTATTCTCTTTATCTAACAGGGCTCCTACAGACCTTTCTTGTGCTGCAATGTATAGTATCAATTGCTTTCCAGGTATAGGGGCTGCCAAAACTGGAGGTTTCGCTAGATATGATTTGATACTGTTAAAGACATCGCTACATGTTTGATCCCAATTAAAAGGAGCACCTTTCTTCATGAGATGAACGAATGGTTGGCATCTTCCTGCTAGATTTGAGATGAACCTCCTCAAGCAGGCTAGCCTTCCTTGGAGACTTTTTAACTCATGAATATTTTGAGGCTCAGGCATCTTCGAAATTGCATCAACTTTGGCTTGATCAATTTCAATTCCTCGATGTCTTACAATGAAGCAAAGAAACTTGCCAGAAGTAACTCCGAAAGCACACTTCAATGGATTAATCCTTAGTTGATATCTTCAGAGTAACTCAAACACAATTCTTAAATCTTTCAAATGATCACCTCTCTTTCTTGACTTTACCACCAAGTCATCAACATATCATTCAACATTTTTATTAAGTAAGTCATCAAATATATTTTTCATAGCCCTTTGATATGTGGCACCAACATTCTTTAAACCAAATGGCATCACTTTGTAGGAATAAATACCCTTAGGTGTGCGAAATGCAATGAGTTCTTCATCTTTTGGTGCCATGCGAATTTGATTAGAGCCGGAAGAACCATCCATGAAAGACATTGCCTCATAACAAGTGGTGGCACCAATCATCAGCTCCGGAATGGGAAGAGGGAACTCATCCTTAGGGCATGCATTATTGAGATCCCTACAGTCGACAAAAACTCGAATTTGGCCATTCTTCTTCCTCACATAAGAAATACTGGAAATCCATGTAGGATATTTGACTTCACGAATAAATCCTTCCTCAATGAGTTTGTTAACTTCATTTTCTATCAATGGGACCGAATCTAGCCTAAAACGTCTTTGGGCTTGCTTAACAGGACGGGAACCATTTTTGACTGCCAACTAATGGACTGCTACTTTAGGATTCAAGTCAGGCATTTATTTATAACTCCAAGCGAAGACATAACTATATTATTTGAGTATATTCATATAAGTGATTTATTCATCAACTTCTAGAAAGGTACTCAAGTAAGTTGGCCTTGGGTCTTTATCAGTGCCAAGGTTAACTTCCTTTAAATGATCTATTATGGTCTTCACTCCTTCTTCAAGTTCTGGTGGAGCATCTCCAACATCTTCCTCTTCTAGAGGATCATTGTCATTGACAGATATATGACAACACCAGACAATATCTTCCAACTCTTCATCAATCTTTGTTTTAGTCAAGGCATCGTGCTCATTCTGGATCTAACATGATATGAGGAGCCTACACTTTCTTCATCTTCCTCACGCTCCTTGGTGTAAACCACAATGTGAGATTTTGCCTTGAGTTCCTCTTTACACGACACTTACCATAAGTTTCACTCATCGCCTCATCCTAGAAGGAATCAAACTTTTGAAATCCTTTCGGAACATAAGTGAAGCAAGCGTTGTCACTCTTAGGTAACTTCTTCTATGCTTGCTATTCTCTTTCTTCAATGGACCTAACCTCTCAAATATAGAAGTTCTTGTAGTTGATTTTCCAAGTTTATCAAAGACGGAAGGAATTTTATTGGAAGCAACAGACTCATCTTCTACAGTGATGTAGTTATTGCTGGCCCTTCTTATTGAGATGCGAACTGGCGGTGGTTGGCTATAGCCTAGGCCTTCACATGCTTGCCTAGTTTTATCTTCTGATGGGAGTTTCACTAAGATTGATGGATCATTAGGGTTGTATCTAGCCTTTAAAAATAACTTGTAAGCATTAGGATCAAAACCTTCTCTTGTGCGTTTCGTAGAGAGTGCCACATCTCGCACTTGATTTTGAGTGATTGTATTTCCTGACAGCTTCAAAGACAAGTTTATTGCATTGATCCGTCTGATAGGAAGAGTTAGGCCTCTTAATGAATTTTCTTGAAGGTTAGATGATTGTAATTCTTCTTTCTTTACTTTTGGCACATAGCAAAGTCCAGAAGTCAGCTTCTTCTTCAAAGACATGATCTTCCCTTCATTAAGATTGGGACAAAGTTCTTTAGTGTCAACTTTTACCTTTCCGATAGCCTCATCGATTCTTTTACTTATGATCTTATCAAACTTGATTGATTTGACCTCATTAGAATTTGCCCCTTTAACAATATAACTTTTTAAATAGAATTTTGCATCGGCGAAATGTGTCTCAACTTTGGTGAAAGGATTTTCGTTCGCAACTATCTTCCTTTCAATCCCGCCTTTGAGATACTTCAAACATTGATAGTAAGAAGATGAGACAATTTTATTCTCATGTACCCAAGGCCTGACAATTAATATATTGTATGAAGTCTTTGCATCGATCACATGCATCGATACGCTTGATCGCAAATCTTCCATGTGGATTTCTAATTTAATAGAGCCTATGGACCTCTGTCCCCCTTGATTGAATCCTTGTATTAACAAATGACTTTCTCTAAGTTCTTTGGTCGTGATGCCGAGTTCCTTGAATGAGTGGATAGGCAGAATGTTGACTCCAAATCCTTCATCTATTAAGATTCTATTTATCTTCTTCTCTAGCACGTGACCCACCATATACAAAGGACGATTGTGTAGTGTTTCACCAAATAGAAGATCATTATCTGTAAATATGATTTTTGTATCACATGCATGTGCTTCTTGGGAAGAAGGTTCAATAGATTTTTCAGAAGACGAAGGAGACATCATTGATGGAATTTCCCTTGTTGATTCTTCTTTTTCACTAGGAGACACTTTTGGCAAGGATTCACTCGTTGTTCCTTCTTTCTCAGTAGAAGACACCTTCATTGTTTCTTCTTTATCAACATTAAAACATGATGCCTCGACATTGTCTTGAGAAGACTTTATGCAGAACCAACTTGGTATGAATTCCTCTAGAGTCACAGGATGTCGGGGTTTCTGGTAGTGATGCACTTTTACCTTTGCCTTCTTTGGGCGCTTGATTGATTTCTGCTTCTCCAGTTTCTTCACCATCTTCCTTCTAATTGGTTTCTCAAATGATTCTTTTCGTAAGCTTGACTTGTGGCGTCTTAGCTTAGTCACAAGAATCCAACCTTCATCACAATCTATATCAACTTGAGATTTTTCTTGCTCCAATGACTCTTCTTCATGTTTTTCAGAGATACATATTTGAACCGGATCGAGTGAGCCGAATGTGATGGATATTTGGTTAGAAATAGCTTTCTCATCATCAAGGACAACCTTCTTTTCTCTAACCAATCATATCACTCTATCTTTGAAGACTAAATATTTTTCAAGAGGGTGACTCACAAGTCTATGATACTTGCAATAACTTGGGTCATCAGTTTTTCCAGCTTCATCTGGTCGCTTCATCTCTAGCAACTCAATGAGCTTTAACTCAAGCAACTCATCAAAAATATCAGAAACGTCAGAATCCAAGAAGGGATATTCCTTTTCTTGCATTTCCCTTAGGATTGACTTTTGGTTCGAACGTGCTTGTAAAGTATTTCTCACACTTTGCTTCTTGCCTTTCTTCGTAGTGAACTTCACAGGCGACACATTAACATTCATGGATTCTTTGTTGTCATTTTTGGGCACAAATTTTCTCCATCTCTTGGGTTCCTACTTGTCCCTTCCTATGCGAGGATCATGGACAAACGTCATATCTTTTCCAGCAGAGGACATGCTCAACTCCATATCATGAGCGCGAGTAGCTAGATCTTCGAAGGATTTTGGTTTTATTCCTTTTAATATGTAAAGAAGCTCCCAGTGCATCCCTTGGATACACATTTCTATCGCATAAGCTTCACTAAGCCTATCCTTGCAATTCAGGCTCACATTCCTCCATCGATTTATGAAATCTATTACCGGTTCATCCTTCCTTTGGCGAGTATTCATGAGTTCTACCATGCTCAATGTACGCCTCGTGCTATAGAAGCGATTGAGAAACTCATGCTCTAGTTGCTCCCAACTATCGATAGAATTGGGCTCAAGATCCGTGTACCAATCAAAGGTATTTATTTTGGAGAGCAGGTAAACTGCTTGACAAGATGGTCTCCATATGTTCCAGCATTATTACATGTCTCCACAAAGTGTGCAACATGTTGCTTCAGATTTCCTTTACTCTCAAATTGTTGAAATTTGGGAGGTTGATAACCAGCAGGCAGTTTAAAGTTATCAATTCTTGCAGTGTATGGCTTGGCATACATATGAGAAGATTTGGTGGAGACTTCATACTTATTTGATTGTGCCTTCAATGAACTCCTTCAAGCGATCGAGTGAGATCATTCCTTCAGAAGAAACTGGCTGCATCTCATTAACAAGCGGTGCTTTCTTCGTAGGATCTTCGATCTCTTGAACTTCAACACCCTTTCCAGGCGCATGAATCGCTTCTCCATATAAAAGTCCTTCCATTCTATCTATCAACTTATCGATTCGAGACTCTTGGTGTTGTACATGCTTTGTCAATCCTTCAACCAACTTCGTCACATTTGCGTGTTGTTCCTTAGGGGAAGAAGCAACAATCACCATTGATTGCATGATCAATAGAGATGTAGGAGAGTAGCATGGATTGTCGCGTAAGTTGATCTTCAGTGGACTCACGTTACGCGATGCATGTGGAGATGATTCATTGGTTGAATCATTGTTCTCCCTTGTGGTAGAGTTCTTGGAACCAAATTACTCAAGTAGAACCAATGTTTTCTTGATCTTTTCAGCAACACTGATTCCTCATTTTAAAGCATTTGTGGAGGAAGTTGCTCCTTTTGGAGTCGAAGACCCAAAAACAGGAGTTGATGCGGACGACACTTGAAGTGTTTGTTGTCCTAGTGTAGCAGCCTTGCTCCTCGTAACAGCTCCGAAACTTCCAAAGGTAACACCAAGAATTCCTTCAATTTCAGTAAAGAATTTTGAGCTAGTGGCCTTAGAGGTAGTTGATTGAGAGTTAATCTTCATGGAAGTCATCTCGATATTCTTTGATGCTTGAAAAGTTGAGATGAGAGGTAGAGATTGTCTCACTAGACGTGCCAGAATTTGTAGACAATAAAATTCACGTCGAGATAATAATAGTCAAGAACGGAAAAGTATCACAACAATCGTATTTATTATTTCAAAGTGCTAGTGTTACAATCTCTATGATTCCTCTGAATTAGCCTTTTCAGATATAATTCAAGGGCTCTTGAGCTTGATCTTGAATTTTTCTTGAACTTGATCTTGATCTTGATCTTGAACTTGACCTTTATCTTGATCTTGGATTCAAGGGCTTTGGAGCTTCTTCTTGAATCTACGATAAACTTGAACCTGAACTTTATCTTGATCTTGACTTCTAGTTGAATTCAAGGGCTTCGAGCTTGATCTTGAATCCAATGGTCTTGATCTTGATCGTTCTTGAACTTGAACGCTTAAATTCTTGAATTCTTGAACTTGTAGCTTGTAGAGAAATCTGTGGCTTTTGATCCACGAGCTTTCCCTAGATTCTTGTTAGAATTCTTGGTTTCCTTTTTCTGAATTACGAGACCCCTATTTATAGTTTTAAAATAGAAAAGTTATGATTGGAACAAGATTCTCTTCGCCCAATCAGATTTAAGTGACATGACATATGTGCTTTATGGAGCGGGCTTTAATTAAATCCATATTTATTGGATTTAAATAATTAACTCAATTATATTAATCCATAATATTTATTTGGACCAATATATTCATGAATTTAATTTAATTCGAATCATTTTATAAATTTATAATTAATAAATTTTAAATGATTACAATATGATTTAAGTTATTTAAATATAATGATTAATAAAATTAATTTAATTAGAGGTTATATTAATACCTAATAAATATAAGTAATCATTCTCAAGTTATCAAATATGCATAACATATGGATGCGAAACTAGTCCATGATTCTCTCTGATTGCTATTAATTATATATATACGACAAATACATACGAACTATGTGATTCTTATAATTTCTATAATGTATTGATATCCACCATGTCTAAAGTGTATTGAGTTTTAAATGTCGTTATTGGAATGATTTTAAATAATATTTAAATATAAAAGAATTTAAAATAATTTTTATAATGTGTCGATTTCTAACATATTGTTTGATCTTTATAAAAATATTGTGTAAATTATGTTGGATTACATTATTATTATTATTATGATTATTATTACTATTATTATTATGTTTATTATTATTATTATTATTATTATTATTATTATTATTATTATTATTATTATTATTATTATTATTATTATTATAATTATTATTATTATTATTATTATTACTACTACTATTATTACTATTATTAGTATTACTATTATTATTATTTCTATTATTAGTATTACTATTATTATTATTATTATTACTATAACTTTGCGATCTAAATTTGATATACTTTTTTTAAAATAAAGTGGTTCATATATACCTACTGTTACACAAATAGTTCAGATAGCTTTTTTTGCTTGATGGAAGTGAAAATATTAATTTTTTATTATTAATATTATTATAAATTTGCGATCTAAATTTGATATACCTTTGTTAAATAAAGTTGTTCACATATACCTATTGTTGCACAAATAGTTCAGATAGCTTTTTTACTTAAAGGAAGTGAAAATATTAATTTTTCAAAACTTATTTGTTTTAATTTTTTAATTTAAATAAAATTCATATAGGGATATATGATTCATCTCACAAAGTTCAATAATCTATTAAATACTTCTCACATGTGATTAATTTTTTTGACTTTTTTATTTCAACGATTAATTTCAGTCTTAAATATTTTATGGATTTATTTGCTTATCATTATCTGAATATTTTATTTTTATTTAATTTCTTGTTTTGAAAAGGATGAAAAATAAAAAGAAAGAGTGAGAATTGAATAAAACAGAGAAAAGAAAAAAAATTATTTTCTTTTGCTTATATATATATATATATATATATATTGTAGTTGTGAAAAAATCGACACATCTATGATAGACTTTACAAGAAGATGAGTGCGAGTTAAAGTTATTTTAAATTTAATTTTATGAGTGAGCTAATTTTTTTATTTAAATTTTAAATTTTGTATTCTAATTATTAATTTAAATTTTGTATTCTTTATAGTTATTTATTAGAAAAGGAAGAAAAAAAAACTACATATGTATTGGACTTTGGCCAACATTTCTAAAAGAAATTAAAAGCCATGTATGTATGGAAGTTAGAGAAATCTAAAAATTAGTCAATTTACCATGTATTGGAAAGCTTTCTCATTTATTGAAGCATAATTAATAAATAAATTAATAAGAAAAATATAATTTTGACAAAGAAGGGTATAATTGTAATAAACACAATTTATAGTGTGAACATGTATTTGGGCCATTATGGACAAATTATGGTCAAATTATTCGGGCCAAAAGGATTTTTTTTCATTATTAATTACTCCCTCAATTCCTTTTTAGTTGTTATGAAAATGTTTGACATAATCCTTAAGAAAAAATTAATAAGGAGTGTTGTTTGACCAATATATCCCTTGTTAATTCTTTAATCTTTATCTATATATGTCCCTGTTAATTCTAGAATAATTAATGTTAAGGGCAAAGTTGGAAAAAAAAAATTAATTCTCTCTTGATTGTTTAAATTGACAACTATTTGGAACAAGTATTTTTAGTATACATGACAACTAAAAAGAAACGGAGGGAGTACTTTTTCTTACAACCCCACACATATCTCAAAAATAATATGCAAGGAATAAAAATATTATAGGGTTTTCACAAATGAGAATAATGCGTTGAATTTGATGTCTCGTAGACTATAAACCATATTCAGACAAAACAAAATTAAACTAATAAAACCAATAGTAATGTTTAGAACTTATATTCATTGTGCAGAAAATAAGAATTGTACTCAGTTCGATGTTAAATTTTGCCGTCAAACTCAACTGAACCCTAATATTTCCCGGAAAGGGCCAATCAGGACACTGGTCAGCCTGTTCTTATGGCTGACCAGTCACCTCTCACTACCACCGACAACACTTTTCCTCCATTACCACAAAAGACCCCTATCGAGCCTATTTTGCCTAGTGTTTCTTCGACTGCCAAAGAAACCCCATCACCTTTTGGACCTTATGTCAACCTTCTGAAACCTTTAACGATTAATGCTCTAAAGACACAAAGTAAGCAATCAATCGAACCTATTCCTATTAAAAAGTTGAACTACATCAATGGTAATCCTCGAGTTATATGGACTGAGGAAGAAGTGGATCGAATGAATGTAATTGAAGAGTTACAATATGCAATAATAGGGAAATTTTCCTATGGATGGCCTGAATTGGAGGATCTTCGCATCCAAATCCCTAAACAACTCAAAGTGAAAGGAGATTGCAGGATTGGTTTCTTGAGAAATCATCACATTCTTATGAGATTCAACTTGATTGAGGATTTCGTTAATGTTATGTCCAAGAGTGTCTACTATATCAATGATAAGGATGGTTATTCCTATCAAATGAGACCCCTAATTTATGATGCTAAATTCAAGATTGAAGAGGAAACATCTCAAGCAATGGCATGGATCTCTTTCCTTGACCTCAAGCCAACTTTCTTTGTGAAAGAGTCACTATTTTCACTCGCATCTGCAGTAGGGAAACCAATTCATTTGGATTTGGCAACGGTAAATAAAACAAGACCTAGTTGTGCTAAGGTCAAGGTGCAAGTGGACCTTTTGGCTGATTTACCTAAGTGTGTGGAGATGGAGATTGTTAATTCCAGCACAAAGGAATCAAGGGTTGAACATGTGAAAATTGAGTATGATTTTTTACCAAAATATTGCAAGAAGTGCATGTTACAAGGTCACAATGAGCAAGAATGTAGGGTACTTCATCCTGAACTTAAACAGGTGCAACTAGAAAATGAGGAAAAAGATGTTAATGATCATAACGGAAAAGTGGAGACCACCACATCAGCAGGGAGAAACATTTATCAAAGGCATCAATGGAACCCAACCAACATAAGGTTCATTAACAAGGGTTACCTTAGTAAAAAAGCTATATTACCAGATAATGTGATTACCAATGATAACCCCTTTGAAGCACTTACAGAAGAAAGGGATGATCACATGCATGTTAATAATACAGATATTACTTCAATGTCTGAAGCCCAAGGAATTAATAAGCAAGGGGAAATATTTGAGAATCAAATGTCCACCAAAGAATGGATATCCAGTTCATTCCATAGCTATGGAAAGGAGAAGCAAGCAACACTACCAGCAAGCAGCACAAGCAATACTGTAGATGAAAATCAAAGAAATCAGCGGTAAGTAATGGAGGAAAAAAACAAATAGGAAAAGAACATAGTAATGATTGCATCCTTACATCTCCTACCGACTTGGGGGGTGAACAAAGCCCTGCAAACAATCAACAAAGTGGTCAGTACACCCATCAGAAACAAACAAGCAGTATATGCGATCCTGCAGATCAACAATAATTGGTGGAAAATACAGGAGGAAAACAGTTAACAACAGAAGAATACGAGTTGGGTGGTGAACAAATAAAGAGCCTTGCAAATAATCAACAAAGTGGTGAGAATTTCCATTAGATACATGCAACAGAAATTATAACTACTAATGCACAAGTTGGGGAGATGAAGGAATGGAGGACAGAAGACAATAGCAATGCTACAGGGGATAATGCACTAGCAATAGTGGAAATCCCTTTAGCTGTTGAAGAAGCACTTCCTTGGAGTGAATCTCCTAATGAAGTGCTACATAATATCCTACCCATAATGTTCAACAGGATGTGGAGGTTTTTGGTTTGTTGGAAGCAGCAGAAGAAGATAACATCACTGACCAGCATAAAGAACAAATACATAGAGATGCTGATTTGTCCCCAAGAGTTATTAAAAACCTTAAATATGAAAGAAAGGGGAAAAACCAAGGAAATGGAGAGGTTCCTCAACCTATGAGATTGCAACCCAAGAGAGGAGGAGGGTCTCAAATAATGAAGAAATGATGACAACATTTATATGGAATATTAGATCTGTTAAGTCACAAAAGACTTTTCAGAGAGTACAGATGTTGAACAAATACCATAATTTTTCTTTCATAGCACTTCTTGAACCTTTTCAACACATTAGGCACATAAACAGCTACAAAAGCAGACTACAAATGCCTTTAATGTTTCACAATTGTAGTGATAAAATTTGGTTGTTTGTGAACCATGGTTTATAACTACTTTGATTAGTGATACTGAGCAGCAGTTATCCCTGAATTTTTGTAGCCACACACTTGGTATTTCTTTCTTGGTGACTATTGTTTATGCAAAGTGTGATAAAAATCTGAGGATGGACCTGTGGGATAATATTCTTTCTCTGTCCAATGGAATCAATAGGCCTTGGATCATAGGAGGAGATTTCAATGTTGTTTTGAATGGTGCAGAAAAGATAGGAGGGATCCCAGTGGTTGCTGTTGATGTTGAAGATTTCAATAATTGTGTTGAAGCCTATGATGTTTTGCAAATTCAATATAAGGGTAGCCCATTTACTTGGTGGAATGGTAGAGCAGGTGATGATTGCATCTTCGAAAGGCTTGATAGAGTTTTTTCGATTTCTGAGTTTCATGGATTGTATTCTCATTTAGAAGTGGAACATCTGACTAGAGATGGCTCAGATCATGCCCCCCTTCTACTTAGCTGTGAGAACAAAAATAGCAGGCTCCAAAGGCCTTTCAAGTTCTTAAAGTTTTGGACAGAGCATGAAAATTTCAAAGAAGTGGTTAGGAGGGGTTGGGATTCAAGCTTTACAAATAACCCTTTTCTTGACTATAAAAGGAAGATCAAGTAGATGAAAAAGGCTCTCACAATATGGAGTAGACAAACATATGGGGATATCTTTCAACAACTACTCATTAGGGAAGAGATAGCCAAACTGAAAGAGAAACTATTTGAAGAGTTCCTCTCTCAGGAGAATATAGCAGTCATGCAAAGAGCTAAAGCTGAGTACACCAGATATCTACATTTGGAGGAAAGCTACTGGCAACAGAAATCTGGATATGATTGGTTTGAAAGTGGACATAGAAACACTAAATTTTTCCACAGCATAGTGAAGGGGCGAAGAAACAGATTGAAGGTGACAATAATTCTTAATGAGCAGGGTTGTTGGGTAGAGGAAGAAGACCAAATTGTTAATGAAGCAATTGACTATTATCAGAAACAATTCACTCAAGAGAGAGATACATTTGATTTTCAATTATTGCATCACATTCCAGAACTGGTTACAGAGGAAGACAATGCAGTTTTAGGGGCAATACCAGATGAATCAGAAATAAGGAAGGCAATCTTCAGCTTAAATAGTGACAGTGCTTGAGGGCCAGATGGCTTATCAGGAAGGTTTTTTCACTCTTGCTGGGATATAGTAGGTGTTGATGTGGGTACAATGGTGGCAGATTTCTTTGCAGGAAACACCCTCCCAAAGTCTATTACTCATACTAATTTAGTACTCATCCCGAAAAAAGACAATGTGCAGTCTTTTTCAGACTTGAGGCCTATTAGCTTGAGTAACTTTGTTAATAAGATTTTATCAAGAATTGTGCATGATAGATTGGAGAATATTCTTTCCAAATTGATTTCTCCTAACCAGTCTGGTTATGTCAAAGGGAGAAATATCATTGAAAATGTGCTCTTAACACAGGAATTGGTTGCTGATATAGGGAAAAGAGGAAAACCTTCTAATGTAATCTTGAAGATGGATATGGCTAAGGCCTATAACAGAGTATCTTGATTTTTTTTAATGAAGGTTCTTAGAAAAATGGGTTTCTCTAATGGGGTAGTAGATGTGATTTGGAGATTGATATCTAATAATTACTACTCTATTCTGTTAAATGGCCAATCTGTTGGTTTTTTTCATTCTACTAGGGGGGTTAAATAAGGGGATCCCCTTTCCCCTGCTTTATTTATCTTATCTGCTGAAGTTCTAACTAGAGCTCTTAATCATATTTTTGAAGATAATGCCTTTGTGGGTTATGGTATGCCTAAGTGGAGCTCAAACCTCAATCATTTAGCATATGCAGATGACACTATCATTTTTGCTTCATCTAATAAGCACTCTATTGGAAAGATTATGATGATTTTGCAGGAGTATGAGCAGGAATCAGGGCAAAAGTTGAATAGGGATAAAATTCTCTTTTATATGCATCAAAATTCTCCTATAGAGATTGTGCGGCAGATGGAATTGGATACAAGAATGGCCAAAGGATCGTTTCCTCTTAAGTACCTAGGATGTCCCATTACACATTCAAAGAAAAAGAAGGAGCACTATGATAATTTGTTGGACAGAGATAGGAGTAAACTCCAAGCATGGAAGGGTAGGCTTTTATCATATGGAGGAAAGGAAGTTTTACCAAAAAATGTTCTACAGAGCATCCCAATTTATGTTCTTTCAGCTATTGTTCCTCCCAAAAGTGTTTTTAAAGAATTTCAAAGAATTTTTGCAAAATTCTTTTGGCATTCCAAAGAAACAGGAAAGAGCAAACACTGGTCTGTATGGAATAAGGTTTGTTTGCCAAAGGATGAAGGGGGTTTAGGGTTCAGATCCTTAAAAGAAGTTTCTCAAGCAATGTACGCTAAGTTGTGGTGGAGGTTCAGGACACAAACTAATTTGTGGTCTAACTATTTATGGAATAAATACTACAAGAAATAGATTCCTACATTGGTACGATGGAGAGGTGGATCTCAAGTGTGGAAAGCAATGCTAGAGAACGGGGAAAAAATTGAGTCTTTTTTGTGGTGGGAACCAAGAAGTGGAACCTCAACAGTTTGGTTTTATAACCGGACCAACTCTGGTCCTATTTTTCTTCATTCAACAGAGGTACAATCTTGCCACCCTATAAATGATGTTGGTGATTTCTTTAAAGAGAATGGTTGGGATTATGGTGCAATGAAAGATGTAATCCCAGAACATGTCATTGAACATAGTCGAGTTACTATGGGATTTGCTCAATTTGAGAATGTAATGGACAAGCCATGATGGACTAAAAATAGTATTGGAAAATTCACTACTAAGAATGCTTGGGAAGTTTTGAGGCAAAGAGCGGATGTAAATGAAGATCTAAAGGCAATATGGAGTAAAAGATTACCCTTCAAATTCTCTTTTCTTTCTTGGAGTATCTGGTTGGGTAAGGTTCCTGTATCAACTCTTTTGCATTTGTGGAATCCTAATATCTCTGAGGATTGTGGATGTTGTGCTAATCCAGATAGAGAAATAATAGAACATTTATTTCTCAAATGAGAGGTGGTAGATAGAGTGTGGACTCACTACTGTAGGGCAACATGTATTATTGATCAAAGACTTAACTTGAAGCAAAGTGTGAGAATGTGGAGAAATATTGAAGGTAATAGTAAGCTACAAAAAGTTTTCAAGGTACTTCCTATCATCCTACTCTGGTTTTTGTGGAAAAGAAGAAATACAATCCTACATGGTGGCTCATACCGTGAAAGGAAGGTGTATTGGGAAGTCAATGACACTATTTTGAAGTTTGTTAAGGTCAGATTCAATTTAAATATACAGGGGAGAAGATGGATAGATATTATTGATGCTTTGCAGAACAATAGAACTGCCTCTGTAATCAGAATTGTAAAATGGGTTCCCCCTCCCAATCCTTGGTTTAAAGGTAACACAGATGGTGCTTCAAGACAGAACCCTGGACCTAGTTCTTTTGCTTTTTGTATTAGAAATGGAGAAGGAGACTTGGTAGTTGCAAAAGGCTCAAGAATTAAGGTCACTACAAGCCTTAAAGCAGAAGCTACAACAATAAGAGAGTGCTTACTCTACTGTAAAGACAATGCTATCCAACATATCATTATAGAATCAGATTCTTGGATTATGGTGCAAATTCTTCAGGGAAACTGGGAGGTCCCGTGGAGTGTGACAATGGAGGTCAACTCCATAAGAGCACTAATGTGTAATATATCAGTAAGAGTAATACATTCCTTTAGGGAATGTAATACTCTCGCTGATTTTTTCGCTAACCTAGTTTTTGATTTTGCTGGTGATATTCAATTTAATTACTTTAGTGAAATTCCAACAACAGGAAGAAGGATACTAAATTTAGATAAAGCAGGAACACCACGCATCAGAAGATACAATCAAGACTTATGATATCAGAATTCAAGGAACATACAACAATACTTTTGTAACGGGATATGCAAAACAGTTACAGTAGGGTAACTTACTATAGATGTTGGAAGTTCCTGTTTATGGGCATCTACATCCGGTAGTTGGTGATCTCAGTGTTTCTGTTAGTAAATCCTGCAACAAAATAAAATGGTTATCAAACACTCTCCCCTTGAAACGATTTGATCGATTGGTGGTATTAGCTTAAAAAGCTCACTTCATTGACTTAAAATTTGATAAAAGAGGAATACAGAGTGGAAACCATTGGACTTACTGGAAAATGTTGCAAATGGTTTGAATCGAGACGTAGAACATTGACCATGTTTACAAAGTTTGCTTCACAGACAACATTGAAAACATGATGCAAAGAAGTTAATTTGTGCACTGGTTCCGTTGTAACATTAGAGTAAGGAGTTACAATAAAGGAAAAGGTGATACCTATTGTTCGAAGTGATTTCATTGGATGTAAACACCTACACTCGGTGAGACCTTGGGGTGTTAATGGTACGAGTATCCAAACAATAGATCCACCAATTCTGATATGTAGCTCTAACTATTAAGACTTGGAAACCTGTTGGCATCATAAGGTGAGTTTGTATTGTTTATAAATCGACTCTTTTGATCTGATGGTGGTGTTAGCTTCTTAGAAGCTCATTCCATTGATCTAAAGAAAAGAGGAAGAACAATTAAACACTTAGCTTAGAGATGGAGCTTTGAGCTGATACTTGAGGATGAGCATCGAAGCGGAGGAGGATTTTGCAAAAGTAGAGCAAATCTCTGGTTATTTCGTTTGAGGAAGATGAATGGGTGGAGCTTTCTACCTACTTTCCTAATTATGCAGATGCTCTGTCTCTTTGCCTATATTTTTTGTTTTGCTTAATTTTTTTTTTGGGCCAGGTCACTTTTGGGCCTGGTCTGTTGTACCTAGAATTGATTTTATTTTAATAAAGGGCTTAATGCGAAGTTTAATTTTTTTTTTAAAAAATGTTTAGAGCTTCTATGAATCAAGAATTCTTTTGTAAGAATTCATGAGTGCTCTAGAAATTTATCACAAATTCATAGAAGCGGCACCACTTCACACTCATATAAGTCCGTCCATCAAGTGTATTCTGCAGAACAATACACTACCTATAAATGATATGGTAATGGATAAAGAGTTCACCACTCAACCTCATTTTTCTTGCAGGTTTGCACTATATGCGCAACATAATAGATCATGGAAGAGACAAGTTTTATAGTACACAAGATCAAACAATAACTTGTTAGTATCCATATGAACCTATTTCATGAGATCTTCAATCACATAGGTTGGATTATCATCATGTTTGATATACAACTAGACACTTCATTTATAAATATTTCCCTAAAAAATTTAGTCAAAGAATTGGCTAAATTCACTTCTGACCTCATAGAATTTATGAATATAATTCAATTTCGCAACAACTATTTTTATCACTTTGTGTCTTAAACACACATAATTTTGCCATTAAAATAATTATTTTCCACTAAAGCTAATGTTGCTTGATAATTACAATATATAGACCCGTTGATTTTGTTTCGACTTGAATTCTAGCTAAGAATTATCTCAACTTCATTATTAACCAACTCCAAATCAAATTTAGATTTCATAATTTGATCTAATTATTTGACTTATTTTCATGTCATTATACCCCCACTAAGGGCAAACTCATAACTACAAATGAATTAAGAGATCCAGTTGACATAATTATACTCCTCTAGTACAATAAATATTGATTCACTAGAACACTTATCATCAGTTATTTCTTTTCAAAAAGATTTACCAAGAGGAAAAATAACAACATCATATATTGAAATAAGTATTGAGAACACCTCTAAACTTGACGTGACTGATTACTTTAGTCTCTCAACTATTGATAGCAATGAAAATATCCATCTACTTGATTAAGTAACTTAAAAATATCCCTGATATTATGCCACATGTCATCCACCCATGCATATATGTGTGTGGCATATATATAATAATTAAATGCTAAAATTTTGCAATTAAAAAAGCGAAAAACTTTTTCAAGAAACCCATCCCCTACCCAGTACAGCAACCCTACCCCTCACCTGCTAATTATTTTTTTTAAAAATATTTTTATTCCACACCACCGCCTAGACTTCTCCCACCCCAAGCCCCTAGACTCCCCCTATAAAAATAAAATTACTTTTAAAACAAAATTAATTTTTTTTTCTTACCCTACCACCCCCCCATCCCACCCCACCTCCCCAAAAAATATTTAAAATAAATTTCTTTCGAGGGTGAGTGGGTAGTGAGGTACTTGGATAGGGTGAGATAGAGTAATAAAAATATAATTTAAAAAAAAAAAAAATGTTCTTCTTTTCCTGTTTAATTATTAATTTTTTAGTATTTAATTTTTTAAATATTTATTTTATTATATATATCTATGTGTATGCCACATCAACATAAAATTTCACATATATGCTTAGGTGGATGGCATGTGGCATAAGAGGGGTGTTTTCAAATTACTTAATCAAGTAGAGGGGTGTTTTCAAATTACTTAATCAAGTAGAGGGGTGTTTTCAAGGTTGTCAATAGTTGAGAGACATAATAATTCACACCAAATTTAGGAGTGTTTTCAATACTCATCTCTAATATATATTTAGAATCGCTAACAAAAAGATAAATATAAAAATCTTCACCAAAATTCTTAGCTATTATTGTAATATTTCTTCTCCTCAAATCCTCTTTTTAAAATTCATCTTGATTCTTGAAAAACAAGGTCATACAAAATATTAGGGCTTATCACTTTTCAACGAAAAAAATATTCTCAAAATTATTTTCCTTCACTGTAATGTTCCCAACTAATCATATCACTATTAGCAAACACAAAGTTTATATGCGACACTTTATAATTAGCATAAACATATAACTAAAAATATTATACCTTTCTTTATGTTTCTTTTAAAATCAAGTAGCACAACCTTAACAAGTCACTCCACACTTTTTAAATATTTCAAGATAAGTAGAATAAATTTTTCACAAATCATACAAAATTGATTCAATTACCTTATAATAAAATATTCTAATGTATTTTACAAGCACATAAAATAGCTTCTCCCAAAAATTATTGGATGTGAAAGAGCCAATAAACAGTGCACATCATTTGTTTTAAAAAAAATATTTTTCTCTTGGCTACTCCATTCGGTTCAAGTAAGTAAGGAGGAGTAATTTTATTAGTAATTCATACATTTTCACAAAAATCATAATGCAAAACAAACTCACCATTTTTATCGAATATACTCTTCTCATCTTTTAATACAAATGATTTTCTACTTAAGATTAAATTTTCATAATATGTTAGGATCGAAATAATTAGGTGTCATGCGGAAGCTAACAAAGCAAACCTCGATAGATCATGAGTGAGTAGACAACCGAGAAATATACCACTATACACAAACATTTAAGGTGGTTCAGTCAATCAACCTACATCCAAAAGAGGAGATGAACAATTCACTATATAAAAGAGAGTATAAAATATAGAGAGGAATAACCTCACACAATTCACTCAGAATATAAAGAGGTTCACACAAGTGTTAACATAACACTTGTGTCTCACCGTTTCTCCTACTACACAAAACTCTCAAAACCCTAGAACTACATTGTGAATGCTACCTAGTTAGAAAGAATGAATCTCTATTTATAGAGTCATAAATTCTTTCCTATAAGAAAAAAGACTAGCCAAATATGAAGACTTTGTGTTTTCCTTTTAGGAAAAGAAAAACCCAATTATGGTAAGAAACTCAGTGCAAATACCTAACAAATCTCCTCCTTGGCCTGAATTTCTGATAAAATAAATTTGCTCCACCTTCTTCACATAATCTTCAACAGGTTGCATCTCTATCTTACTAATCTCCTCCATTAAATCTATGTCTTCACACAGAGTAGCACTCCAATAAAAGTTCTTCAACAAAAATCTTCATTACTATCAAATAAGTTGTAGTTAGAACTGAACCTGCTAAGATGAACACCCATTTTTAACCTGCTCAACCATTGGATAATTGAACCTGGCTTTGATACCACTTTTTCCATGATTCAAAGTTGTATGCTCTGGCCTTTTTCTTCTTGTCATTGTTGTTGTATTGAAAAACTTCTCTTTAATCTTCAATTGTTGAAAGACTTTTTTTTTCCAGTTCTCGTTTATTTTTTTCTTGGTAGTATACTTGTATTGGAGCACTTTCTCTCCAACTTTCAAGTGTTAGAGCACTTTCTCTCCAACTCACATTTATTTTTTTCTTGGTTGTGTTGCATCAATTTCTCACCAACTTCCAAGTGTTGGAACACTTTCTCTCCAACGCACAATATTTTTTCTCTTAGTTGTGTTGGAACACTTCTTTCCAACTTTCAAGTGTTGGAACACTTTCTAACCAACTCTCTTTGATGCCCTTCCCACCAACTTCTCTTTTTATTATTACTAGTATACGTGCCTGCGCGCTGCGCGGATTACATAAAGAATATATATATACATATATTTTTCCTCCTAAAATATTATTTGATTTTAAAAATATTTTAGTTTATTTTACATTTTATTTTATTTTATCTCATTTTGTCTCTTTATTTTTCCTTTTTAGAGATGTCTTTCTTTTCAAACCAAATATATAAGTAGTATTTTAATTATATAATCATCTTTAAATTGTTCACTTGTTAATATATATTTTTTTTAAAGGAAATCTATGTATTATTTTGATTCCTATTAAATTTTTTTAAAAAATAATTATAAAGAGCCAAAACTAAATCCTACCGTATATTTTCGTGATTTTTCTGGTGGATTATATTAGGAATTTTTTGATTTTTTCCATTATCTTTTTTTAATTTATTTAATTATTTTTCATTTTTCCCATTATCTTTAGTATGCATATTTTTCACATTATCTTAAGTATGCAATTTACAGAAATGTCCATCTTTATTTTTATAATTTTATTTAAGATTAAAAAAAGAGTATTAGTTTCTCGTGTTTGTTATTTTGAATGGAGATAAATGAATTATTATGTGTCTATGATTTAGGAGATGAGATTCTACGCTATTAGGAGTGTTTATTTTTTTAGACAACTATTAATAAATTACCTTATCTTTAGTATATATTTTTTACTGATCTAATTTTTTGATAAACAAAATATATTATAAATTAAGATATAAATTGAGATAAACAAATTAAGTAGATATTCAAATACTTTTGAGAGAAAAATAGATAATAAGATGCAACGAATAAACAATACATACCAGAGAACAAATTGAATTATATTTGAGAGAGAAAGTAAGCAGTGTATTTCTCTTTTTTTTTTTTAATATCACAGATTCAATATATTTAAAGAATCTCTCCTCCATTGATGTGTTTTATTATCTTCATATGAGATTTAAAGAAAAAGTTAAAACATGAAGTAAAAAGAAGAAGAAGAAAAACTCGTATTAGATATATCACAGTAAAATCATAATTGTTAATTTACTTTTCTTTGTAAAATAATTTATCCTTGATTCTGAATATTTATTAATGAGTAAATAACATTAATTTATAAAATTACAATGATTACCTAATATATGTTGAGAGAGTGCAAGGAAAAAGAAATTCATGACACTGAAGTATTGTACACCGAATAATTCTCAAAATCTGCAAAAATATTGTTAAACCTCGAGAATTTTGAAGAAAAAATAAGATAAAAAAAACATAAAATCCTCAAAAGGATAAAAACAATATATATTAATGTATCTTTATCCAATTGTCCTAAATTATCAATGTCCATGTATTTATGAAAACATTGATGACTTTGATTTTCTGACATTTTTTAATTTTCTTAGTCGTATATCTATATCTATATCTATATCTATATCGATATTACCTTAAAAGCATGAACTCCTAACTTAAATGTTAAATTACTATTATATCCTTAACTTAGGTTGTGACTTTTTCGATAAGTTATGACTTTCCGATAAGTTGTGACTTTTTTCAAAGGGTTTGTGATTTTTTGATGAGTTGTGACTTTTCCAAAGAGTTGTGACTTTTTCAATAAGTTGTGCATTTTTCAAAGGTTGTGACTTATCGAAAAGGTCATGACTTTTCAGATAAGACACAACAAAAACACTTGTTCATACTACCCTTTGTTAACTATAAATAGAGAGACTTACTCTCATTTTTCAACCACAATTTTTTTAATCTTCTACTCTTCTTCTTCTTGAATTTTAAAAAAATTGATGTGATTTATTGTCATTGGGTGAGTTCAAAGTTTAGTTGAATATGAGGTACCACTATTTTGCTGAAGTAAATCATTCTATCCTAAGAAGGTATATTCTATATCCTCGAGTAATTGAGAAAAATAATTTTGATGATATAATAATTATTTTTTTGCTTAATATATGTAACGACCTGATTCCATCGTTAGGGAAAAGCTAATGGGGAAAGAATTGGGGCCAGAAAACTTTTGAGTAGTAACGTAGAAATTCCTAGCCTAGTTTGGATTTGGACGAAATCTGAGTCAGTGAGGTCTAGGGAAATCTGGTAATGAATGAGAGAGCTAATTATAAAATTGATCACATGAGTAGATATCTAAGACGTTAAGAAACCCGTACGACTTTACAGAATCAAATTCAGGCTAGAAGAACTCCCGAAACTGATCTTAGAGTGAACGGGTAGTTTTTGAATGTCAAGGGTTGAAGGTGTGTTGTGAAATGGGGGTTTGAAACTCTAATTCTGACGTTCTGTCTCCGCGCAAGCCGTCAGGGTGGGGCCGCTGTAGTGGGATGGGGTCCGCTGTAGCGGGCCAATCGCGACTTAAGTCGGGATTAAACCTCAAAAATGTTATTATTCTGCAATATTCGTTCTTGAGAGCTAGCAGACGAACCAGAGCAAGTTCTTGACAGTTTTTCACCTCTTCTAGCACTAAAGGTAAGGTTTTTACTCCCCTAATCCATTTTTCGATCCGTAGAACTTAGAATTATGGGTGATTATCATGGGGGAGGGTTTGGACCTGGAACCAATGGTGGAAAAAACCCTAAATTTGGTATTAGGATCTTGGGTTTGGCCTAGGGTTGATATTGTTGATTGTAATCCAGGTAATTAGGCCTTGTTTATTGATCCTTGCATTAAATTATTATTTTTAGACCACAAACAAGCAGAAAGAATCCGAAAAGGGAAAATTCAAGTGCCTTAGGGGGATTCAAGCTTGGTTTCGAGGTAGGTGATTGTTTGATTTCCTGTTTGTGTAATGTATGTGGATTGATTGCTATATTTTATGTATTCGCGTGTATGTGAATCCGATGAAAATGTGGAAACGAACCTAATGAATTGATTATGAACAATGCATGCCATGAACTTGTGTACTTGACTATATAAATTGAGTATTGTACATTATGGATGTGATTGTGATTGTGGTTGTGCTGATTGGATCGGGTGTCACGTTTCGACACATACATTAGATCGGGTGTCACTTTCCGATACACTAATTTGGATCGGGTGTCACGTATCGACACATGCATTAGATCGGGTGTCACGTTTCGACACACTAACAGTTTGAGTATGGGTTCCATGAGAGGACCATTGTGTTATTATATCTATTGCTATTGAGAACGTGGAATTGTAAATTGCTCCTGAAATGATAACTGAATTGTGTTCCGTATATGTGTGCTTATTATATTGTGACTGTCTTCGTATATTGTGCTTATGGGGGTAATCGCGTGATACTACCAGTACACTGTGGTTGTGTACTGATACTGCACTTGCTCTTTCTTTGTTGAGTACAAGGCATCTTCAGGCGGCTACTGACAGACCTCACTTGGGAGATAACTGATCGAGATCGAATTCAAGGGTGAGCCAGTTCTTTCAGGCTGCCATGAGTTCTCTTTCTGTTTAGTCCATTTCTGTTCGGACTTAGACTAGTACTTTAGATTTTCACTTGTTTAGTTTCAGGGTTGTACCCCTTGTTCTAAGACTTGTTGTGCTTTAGAGTTTTGGTACATTGACTTTCAGTTTCTAGGGGTGTTTTCCGTAATGTTTGGTAATGGTTTTGTCGTACTTTTGGAGTTTAGAGGAACTCCATTTTATTTTCGCATTTAAACCTGCTTCCGTATCTTTAAATGTGTAGTATTTTGGTTAAGGCTGCTTAGTTGGGTTGTAGTAATGGTCTCCCACCGGAGGATTAGTGTGGGTACCAATCACGACGATCTGGGTCGTGACAAAGTTGGTATCAGATCCCTAGGTTCATTGATCTCGGTGTACCAAAACGAGTCTAGTAGAGTCTTGCGGAACGGTATAGAGACGTCTGTACTTTTCTTTGAGAGGCTATAGGACTTTAGGAAATCTCTCTGTTTTCTCTTGTCTCCTTTCGTGCTATAACTAGATTCCAATTGGTATCTGGTGATCCAAATTGGTATCTAATCTCCTTCACTCTTCGGTCCGTAGATGGTTAATACTAGATTCAACGACGTCAGGCCCGTAGCTCCCGTCAATGAGCCAGCTGAGGAATCCACAGCAAGAGGTCGCGATCGAGGCAGGGGTAGATGAAGAGCAAGGGGCAGAGGTCGAGGAAGGGTAGCACCCACTAGGGGTGGAGCACCGGTTGAAAATGCTCCCAGAGATGAGGTTCCTCCCGCACATCATGAAGAGGTAGAAGAGAATTTGGAAATCGATGAGGAAGAGGATGTTGGACAGGAAGAGGATGCATCGGCCAGGAATACTGGCGTTCCTACCTTAGATCCAGTGTTAGCTCAGCAGATTATATCCTTTTTGAAAGGGTTGGTTGGTCCTGGAATCCTTCCAGCAGTGCAAACTACTCAACCGCCGATCAACCGCCCCCGTTACTGTTACTAGTCCCAGGGGAGATGGAGCGATAGGCACTGATGCCTTTTTCCATCCTTTGTTGGGTCCCGTTATGACTGGTAATGAGCATGAGATATTGACTAAGTTTCTGAAGTTGAAACCGCCTGTGTTCCATGGTTCTGAGAGTGAGGACGTCTATGAATTCATCTTGGATTGTTATGAAAGGCTGCATAAGTTAGGTATTGTACACCAACATGGGATAGAGTTCGTGACCTTCCAACTTCAAGGGGAGGCTAAGAAGTGGTGGAGGGCCTATATGGAATGCAGATCGTCAGTTTTACCCCCACTCACTTGGACCCAGTTTCATGCTCTGTTTCTGGAAAAGTATGTTCCCCGGACTTTGAGAGATCGTAAGAAGGATGAGTTTATGGCTTTGGAGCAGGGTGGTATGTCTGTAGCTACTTATGAGGCTAAGTTTCATGCCTTGTCTAGATATGAGACGCAATTGGTGACTACCGAGGAGGAGAGGATTCGTCTATTCATCAAGGGACTGAACTCCGAGTTACAGGTATTGTCTGTACACATGACTTCTGCAGGGAAAAGTTTAAATGAGGTAACAGATTTTATGAAGAAAGTAGAAGGAGTTAGGTGTGATGGGCAGGCTAAGGCGTTGGCTAAGAAAGTAGAAGGAGTTAGGCGTGATGGGCAGGTAACTTTTAGGGTTCCTATTCCAGAGGTTCAGGGAGGCCGACACTTGCAGCCCGGCCAATTCAATCTGTTATGCCCGCTTCTACAGGTAATTACTCGGGAACTCCACATCAGAATGTTATTCAGGATAGCCAGGGAGCTGCACCTTTGTTTGGCAGCAGGTCATCTTTTGATCGCACTTGTTATAATTGTGGAGAGCCTGGACATATGAGGAGAGATTGTCCCCACCCGCGCATGTTTGACCCCGCGCAGCAGCAGGCTAGAGCAGTGGTACCCGCGGGGAACGGTAATAATGGTAAAGGGCGTCCTCAAGGTGGGCGAAGAGGAAATCAGCAAGGCCGTGGAGGTCGGGGAAATGGTAATGCAGGTAGAGGAGCAGTACAGCCAGGCAAGGTGGTCGCCCGTCAAGATGACCAGGCTCAGTGTTATGCCTTTCCGGGCAAGAGTGAGGCAGAGTCTTCTGACGTAGTGATCACATGTACTATTCTTGTATGTGACCGGATGACAACTGTTTCGTTTGATCCGGGTTCTACTTATTCATATGTGTCTGTTCAGTTTGCCTTGGGATTTGATATGATTTGTGATGTACTTGATGCCCCCATCCATGTTTCTACCCCAGTTGGAGAGTCTGTCATAGTCACCCATGTCTATCGTGCTTGTCCTATCTTGTTTATGGGTTTTCAGACTTGGGCTGATTTGGTTATTATGGATATGACTGACTTAGATATAATCTTAAACATGACTTGGTTGTCCCCCTATTATGTTGTGCTTTATTGTAATACTAAGTCTGTGACTCTAGAGATCCCGGGTAGGGAAAAGTTAGAGTGGGAAGGGGTGTACAAGCCTAAGCCAGCTAAGGTCATATCCTCCATTCGGGCTACGAAACTGGTGGGGCAGGGTTATTTGGCTTATTTGGCTCATATTCGGGATGTGGAGGTTGAGTCTCCCTCTATTGAATCCATTCCTGTAGTGTTAGAATTTAGAGAAGTGTTTCCTACTGATTTGCCTGGTATGCCTCCTGATAGAGATATAGGTTTCTGCATTGATTTGGAACCTGGTACTCGCCGCATTTCCATCCCTCCTTACCGTATGGCTCTGGCAGAATTGAGAGAGTTTAAGGCTCAAATTCAGGAACTTCTTGATAAAGGATTCATCCGTCCTAGTGCTTCACCGTGGGGTGCTCCTGTTTTGTTTGTTAAGAAAAAGGATGGTAGTACGAGGATGTGCATAGACTATCGACAATTGAATAGGGTCACCATTCGAAATAAGTATCCATTGCCTCAGATAGATGATCTTTTTGACCAATTGCAGGGTGCATCAGTTTTCTCTAAGATTGATCTAAGGTCTGGTTACCATCAATTTAACATTAGGCCTAAGGATATACCAAAAAAAACATTCAGAACGCGCTATGGGCACTACGAGTTTCTAGTAATGTCGTTTGGGTTGACAAATGCGCCTGCAGCCTTCATGAGTTTGATGAATGGTGTGTTCAAACCATTTCTGGATTCGTTTGTTATTGTTTTTATTGATGACATATTGGTTTAGTCGAAAAGTGAGGAAGAGCATGCTGACCATCTTCGTATAGTTTTGGGTGTCCTTGGGAGACAAAAGTTGTATGCTAAATTTTCTAAGTGTGAGTTTTGGTTGACTTCGGTTGCCTTTTTGGGGATGTAGTTTCAAGGGAAGGGGTAGACCCCCAAAAGATTGAAACAGTCAGGAATTGGGTCCGGCCTAGTTCTTTGACTGAAATTAGGAGTTTTGTGCGGCTTGCCAGCTACTATCGTTGATTTGTGAAGAACTTTGCTTCCATTGCCACACATCTGACAAGGTTGACCAAAAAGGAGGTGCCTTTCGAATGGACTGAAAAATGTGAGGAGAGCTTTCAAAAGCTGAAGACTCTTCTAACCACAACACATATTCTAGCACTACCGGTTGAAGATAAGGATTTCATTGTTTATTGTGATGCTTCACATTCAGGTTTGGGTGCTGTGTTGATGCAGGATAAAAATGTCATAGCTTATGCATTGCGGCAGCTGAAGGTGCATGAGCGGAATTACCCGACACATGATTTGGAGTTGGCAGCGGTAGTGTTTGCTCTCAAGATCTGGCGGCATTATATTTATGGTGTCAAGTGTGAGGTATTTACTGACCACCGTAGCCTACAACATGTATTCACTCAGAAGGACCTGAATCTGAGACAGCGAAGGTGGATGGAGTTACTCAAGGATTATGATGTGACCATCCAGTATCATTCGGGTAAGGCTAACGTGGTGGCAGATGCATTAAACTGGAAGGCGGTAAGTATGCGTAGTCTAGCTTGCTTGGTTCCTTGGAGTCTAAGTTCATGCAATTGTGCATCTCAGAAAGAGATGGGGTGTTAGCTAGCATTGAGGTTAGGGCCACCTTCATTGAGGAGATCAAGGCCAAACAGTTTGAGGATGAGAATTTGAAAGAGCTTACAAGGAAGACAGTGTCTGGTAAGGCACAAGATATGGTTCTTGATGCAGTGGGTGTGCTCAGTTTTAAAGGAAGGATTTGTCTCCCTCGAGTGGACGACTTGATTCAGAATTTATTGACAGAATCCAATGGTTCACGGTATTCTATTCATCCGGGTGTGACTAAGATGTACCGAGATTTGGAGAGACTTTATTGGTGGCCTGGCATGAAGAAATATATAGCGGAGTTTGTGGCTAAGTGTTAAAACTGTCAGCAAGTAAAATATGACCACCAAAGGCCTGCAGGTTTGCTTCAGCGAATTCCAATTCTGGAATGGAAGTGGGAGAGGATAGCTATGGATTTTGTGGTTGGTCTTCCCAAGACATTGGGAAAGTATGATTCTATTTGGGTAGTGGTTTACAGATTGACTAAGTCAGCCCCTTTTATCCCGGTCAGAATAGACTTTAATGCTCAGTAGTTGGATAAGGTTTATGTGAAAGAGATAGTGAGGCTGCACGGGGTGCCCCTTTTTATCATCTCAGACCGTGGTACGCAGTTCACATCCAAGTTTTGGAGGAAATTGCATGATGAGTTGGGCACTCAACTCACCTTTAGCACCGCCTTCCATCCGCAGACGGACGGGCAGTCAGAGAGGACTATTCAAGTGTTAGAAGACATGTTGAGGGCATGTGTGATTGACTTTGGAGGATATTGGGATAAGTTTCTACCCTTGTGTGAGTTCTCCTATAATAACAGTTACCACTCCAGAATTGATATGGCACCATTTGAGGCACTTTATGGGAGGGGATGTAGATCACCCATAGGATGGTTTGAGGCTGGAGATGTGAAACCTTTGGGGGTTGACTTAGTGAAGGATGCTCAGGATAAGGTAAGAAGCATCCAAGCTAAGCTCCTAGCAGCCCAAAGTCGACAGTAAAAGTATGCAGACCATAAGGTAAGAGACATGACATTTCAGACTGGTGAGAAGGTTCTTCTTAAAGTGTCACCCATGAAGGGGGTGATGAGATTCGGCAAGAAGGGCAAGCTTAGTCCTCGGTATATTGGACCCTTTGAAGTTCTTGACTGTGTAGGGCCAGTGGCCTATATATTAGTTTTACCTCCAAACCTATCTGGAGTTCATCCAGTATTTCATGTGTCCATATTAAAGAAGTATCACGGGGATGGGGATTACATCATAAAATAAGACTCAGCTCTGCTAGATAAAGACCTTTGGTATGAGAAGGAATCGGTGGCAATTCTTGATCGCGACATCCAAAAGCTGAGGACCAAGGAGATAAAGTATGTGAGTTTTCAATGGAAACATCGTCCAGTGGAGGAAGCTACTTAGGAAACCGAGAGAGACATGCGAGACAAGTATCCCCAGTTGTTCAACGATTCAGGTACTACTCTACCCTTACTCTAGCCAGTCTTTCCTAGTTGATCACTTGGAGACGAGTGATGGGTAAATTGGTATCTATTGTAATGACCTGATTCTGTCGTTAGGGAAAAGCCAATATGGAAAGAATTGGGGCCAGAAAATTTTTGAGTAGTAACCTAGAAATTTCTAGCCTAGTCCAGATTTAGATGAAATCTGAGTCAGTGAGGTCTAGGGAAATCAGGTAATGAATGAAAGAGCTAATTATGAAATTGATCACATGAGTAGATAGCTGAGACGTTAAGGAACCCGTACGACTTTACAGAATCTAATTCGGGCTAGTAGAACTCCCAAAACTGATCTTAGCGTGAACGGGTAGTTTTTAAATGTCATGGGTTGAAGGTGTGTTGTGAAACGGGGGTTTGAAACTCTAATTCCGACGTTCTGTCTCCGCACAAGCCGTCAGGGCGGGGCCACTATAGTGGGACGAGGTCCGCTGTAGCGGGCCAGTCGCGACTTAAGTCGGGATTAAACTCCAAAAATGTTATTATTCTACAACATTCATTCTTGAGAGCTAAGAGACGAACCAGAGCAAGTTTTTGACAGTTTTTCACCTCTTCTAGAACTAAAGGTAAGGTTTTTACTCCCCTAATCCATTTTTCGATCTGTAGAACTTAGAATTATGGGTGATTATCATGGGGGGGGGGGGTTTGGACCTGGAACTAATGGTGGAAAAAGCCTTAAATTAGGTATTAGGATCTTGGGGTTGACCTTGGGTTTATAATGTTGATTGTAATCCGGGTAATTAGGCCTCGTTTATTGATCCTTGCATTAAATTGTTGTTTTTAGACCACGAACAAGCGGAAAGAATCCGGAAAGGGAAGATTCAAGTGCCTTAGGGGGATTCAAGCTTGGTTTAGAGGTAGGTGATGGTTTGATTTCCTGTTTGTGTAATGTATGTCGATTGATTGTTATATTGTATGCATGCGCGTATGCGAACCGATGAAAATATGGAAACGAACCTAATGAATTGATTATGAACAATGAATGCCATGAACTTGTGTACTTGACTATATAAATTGAGTATTGTACATTATGGATGTGATTGTGATTGTGGTTGTGCTGATTGGATAGGGTATCACATTTCGACACATACATTGGATTAGGTGTCATGTTCCGACACACTAATTGGGTTCGGGTGTCACGTACCGACACATGCATTGGATCGGGTGTCACGTTCCGACACACTAACGCTTTGAGTATGAGTTCTATGAGAGGACCATTGTGTTGTTATATCTATTGCTATTAAGAACGTGGAATTGTACATTGCTCCTGAAATGATAACTGAATTGGGTTCCGTATATGTGTGCTTATTATATTGTGATTGTCTTCGTATATTGTGCTTTTGGGGGTAGCCGCGTGATCCTACCAGTACACTGTGGTTGTGTACTGATATTGCATTGCTCTTTCTTTGTTGAGTTCAGGGAATATTCAGGCGGCTACTGACAGACCTCACTTGGGAGACAACTGATCGAGATCGAATTCAAGGGTGAGCTAGTTCTTCCAGGCTGCCATGCGTTCTCTTTTTGTTTAGTCCATTTCTGTTCGGACTTAGACTAGTACTTCAGATTGCTTGTTTAGTTTCGGGGTTGTACCTCTTGTTCTTAGACTTGTTGAGCTTTAGAGTTTTGGTACATTAACTTTCAGTTTCTAGGGGTGTTTTCCGCAATGTTTGGTAATGGTTTTGTCGAACTTTTGGAGTTTATGGGAACTCCATTTTATTTCCGCATTTAAACCTTCTTCCGTATCTTTAAATGTGTAGTATTTTGGTTAAGGCTGCTTAGTTGGGTTGTAGTAATGGTTCTCCCACTGGAGGGTTAGTGTGGGTGCCAATCACGACGGTTTGGGTCGTGACAATATATACATTAGTATGTAATGTTCCAATATATGAAGTTAACATGATGTAGTTTAAATTCAATTATTTTTGTTAATAATTTCTCTTGTGATGTAGATATATGCTTCTGAATATCTTTTTCCTAAATTATTAAACTTATCAAGAGTTAGATAATTGTCACGATTTGTTTTGTTGATGCTCAAGATAAAATAATGACTTTATTTATCAATGCTATTTATGTGATTTAGATTTTCAGGAAGTTTGCTTCAAAATAGTTATTACTATCTAAACATTGCACTTTTATTTTACGTATTTACTATTTCTTAAAATTTTAGTATTTGAGACGAAGAAAAGTTCATGACTTGTAATAATGCCAGTTGAAGTTTGTATTAGTTCAATTTTTATTATTTATTTAATAACTAATTTTTATGAGATAAATATTTTCACTAATGCATTTGGGTAGGTATTTGTATTTAAATTAAAGTATTGTATATGTCACGAATGTATGATAAAGCTAACAAGATCTTCTAACTTCAAAATATATAATTTTAAAATGTTCTGAGTTCTTTTTCAAAAAAAAAAAAAAAACTCACAAAAAATGTGAGAATATGTGAATATATATGAATCATTTAAAATTTATCATTTACAAAATAAATTTTATATTCAGTAATATGGAATAAACATTTTCATTTTGTCTCTATACTAAATTAAAATCTAATAACTATAAAAAAAATAGTAACACTAATTAAAAGTCCTATTTATTTATGTAAGTAAAAAATTTATTAGAAATTCAGCTATTGCACATTAATTATTTAATTATAACATTATAAATTCTCTTAGTTATTACTAATTATTGCAAACGCTATTCACACTCTTTTACATTCTTTAGTTATAATATTATGAATTCTCATAGTTATTAATACACAACAAATATCACCTATTAAGTAATATTAGTGAGATACGACTAATTACATGATTGAAACTCATCAAATTAAAATAAATATATACATTATTGCATTTAACAAATAAAAATTTTCATTGACTATCTTTATTGGTTCGCATGAATAAGAGATATTTATAACGATCCACATTGAACATTCACAAAAGAATCTGCAATATTATTTTTTTGCAAAGATTATTATTCAATTCTTCACTTAAATAAGCAATACTATTTAATACAACATATATTTTCTGAATTGGTAATCACATGCGTTAGTATAGATAACAGAGATAATGGGTAGAACAGTTTTAGGTAACCACTTTAAATTCAAATACAAAAAGTAACTAATTTGTTATTTTAGAAAAATAATAATAATATTACGTGGGTTGGTTACTTAATTTGAAAAAGTCAAATTTAAAATCAGTTCTATTTTTAAAAAAATAAAAATATCTTCATACCGTTTGTTTTTATTAGTGACGTTTTATTTAAATAAAAGTTAATTGAATAAATTTAGAGATAATCAAAGTGACAATATTTTCCACCCTTTTTAAATTCACCTTAATTTGACTATTAATTTAAGTAAGCTTTAAAATGTGTTAATTTTAAGAACCTTTACATAAATTATTTCATGGATAAATTAATGAACGAAATACATGCTTGGCGTGAGGATGAACAAATCCATCACTATGAGAAACCTCACGTACCTCGAAAGAACTAAATTCACGGTGTTTTCCCCAAATCCTTGAAGAACTTCTTGAAACCTCATTTTTTCTCCTCTTGAACTTTGCCCTAACTTGCTTAAACGTTTTTGAAAGAATAAAACACTGATCTCAATCAGCTTAGACCCCTAATTGGGTGAAAAAAACGTGTAGGCCTAGTGGGGTAGGGGAAAGACCAAAATAGCCCTCCTTAAAATGGATGAATTGCCTTAACTAGACAGGCTGCACTCAAATGGGCATATCTCCTTCATCCGAACTCAGAATTTAGCAAACTCGACAGCGTTTAAAAGAGGACCCAAAGACCTTCAATTTTATACCTCATGGGCCACCTAACTCTTTTTTTTTAATAAAAGTTATGATCGTTTGAAGTTGACCCAAAATTTAAAAACTGACCAAAAATCAAGGTGTTACAATATCTCCCCTTGGGAACATTTGTCCTCGAATAAGATCACTCCAAGTAGAATGTGGGAAAACATCTAACATCTAACTCAACACCCAACATAAAATTCATATAACTTAGCATATTAATTTAAGGAGTACTTGACAAAAAGTTAGTACCTTGGTTTGGCATTTCTTCGGAAGGAAAGAGATGTGGGTATCTCTTCTTCATATCCTCCTCAGCCTCTCAAGTAGCTTCCTCGATAAATTTATTCCTCCATAAGACCTTGACTGATGCAACCTCTTTGGTGCTCAACTTGAGAACATGACGATCAAGAATCTGAACGGGCACCTCCTCATAAGATAGGTTGTCCTTGATACCAATATTTTCAGTAGGTACAATGAGTGAAGGATCGCCCAAACATTTCTTTAGCATGGATACATGGAACACCGGATGAACTGCTGCTAATTCTGAAGGTAGCTCCAACTCATAAGCTACATTGCCAATCCTCTTGGATATTCTGTAAGGACCAATATATCGGGGACTGAGTTTTCCCTTCTTACCAATCTCATAACACCCTTCATGGGTGAAACTTTTAAGTAGACCCAATCATCCACCTCAAACTCCAAGTCTCTTCTCCTAACATCAGTATAGGATTTCTGATGACTTTGCTCTGTTTTCAATCTTTCTTGAATGATCTTCACTTTCTCCATAGCTTGATGAACCAAGTCTGGTCCTATTAACCCAGCTTCACAAACCTCAAACCATCCAAAAGGAGATATACATCATCGCCCATAAAAAGCCTCATAGAGAGCCATTCGGATACTAGAGTGATATCTATTATTGTAAGCAAACTCTATGAGAGGTAAGAGATCATCCCAATTACCTTTGAAATCGATCACACAAGCCCTCAACATATCATCTAAAGTCTGAATTGTATGCTCTGCTTGACCATCAGTCTGAGGATGGAAAGCAGTACTGAAATTTACCTTCGAACCCAAACCTTTCTGGAAAGACTTTCAAAATTATGTGATAAATAGTGCACCTCTATCTGAAATGATAGACACAGGAACTCTACAAAGTCTTACTATCTCTTGAATATATAATCTGGCATAATCTTCTGTTGAGTAGGTAGTCTTTACCGGCAAGTAATGGGCTGATTTAGTCATCCGGTCTACAATCACCCAAATCGAATTATGCTACCTGCGAGACCGCGGCAAGCCAGTAATGAAATCCATATTGACCAGCTTCCACTTCCATTTCAGAATACCTATATTCTGATCCATACCACCGGGACTTTGGTGCTCTACCTTGACTTGTTGGAAATTTGGGCACTTGGAAATAAAATCTACAATATCCCTCTTCATACTACTCCACCAATAGACTTCTCTCAAGTCACGGTACATCTTTGTGGAACCAGGATAGATTTAATATTTGGAACTATGAGCTTCCTCCATAATCCTCTCTTGGAGCTCATCCACCTTTGGCACAGACAATCTACCTTGATACCTCACATACCATCTCCCCCTTGTTCAAAAGCCATCACTTTCTGCTTATGAAAATTTGCCTTTAATTCAAGCAAAATGGGGTCTTGGTCTTGTTTCTCCTTCACCTCAGACACTAGTGATGATTCAACCTCATTCATCACCACCACTCCACTTTTATTGGAATTTAACAACCGGACTCCTAATCGTGCAAGTTTTTGCATATCTTTGGCCAATTCTTTCTTACTTTCCTCAATATTGGCAGTACTTCCCATGGACAACCTTCTCAAAGCATCATCAACAACATTAGCCTTACCTGGGTGACAGAGGATACTCATGTCGTAATCCTTTAGCAACTCTAACCACCTCCCCAGTCTGAGATTAAGCTCTTTCTGACTGAAAAAATACTGAAGACTCTTGTGATCGGTGAACACATCTACATGAACACAATAGAGATAGTGACGTCATATTTTCAAAGCAAATACTACAGCAGCCAACTCTAGATCATGAGTTGGGTAGTTCTTCTCGTGAATATTAAGTTTTTTGGAGGCATAGGTTTCAACCTTACAATTCTACATCATTATGCAACCAAGTCCAACTCTGGACGTGTCACAATACACAACAAAGCCTTGTGTACCCTCCGGTAGGGTCAACACTGGGGCAGTAGTTAATCAGGTTTTCAATTCCTGAAAGCTTTTCTCACAAGCTTCAGACCATTGAAACTTCACTGTATTCTGAGTCAACTTTGTCAATGGGGACAAAATATATGAGAACCCCTCGACAAACCTTCTATAATAACCAGCCAATCCCAAGAAAATTTGTATATCAGTTGGAGATGTGGGTCTGCGCTAGTTCTGCACTACCTCAATCTTTTGAGTGTCAACTCTAATCCCTTCTCCAGATATAATGTGGCCTAAGAACGACATGGACTCAAGCAAAAACTCACACTTAGAAGATTTAGCATACAACTTTCTATCCTTGAGAGTTTGGAGAACTATTCTGATATGGCTAGCATGATCCTCCTCATTCCTCAAATAAATTAGAATGGCATCAATAAAAATGATAACAAACATGTCAAGATATGGCTTAAATACTATGTTTATAAGATCCATGAACGCTGCAGGGGCATTGGTCAAACCAAAAGACATAACAAGAAACTCATAATGACCATAACAGGTCCTGAATGTTGTCTTCGGAATGTCACTTTCTCTTACTCTCAGCTGATGATAGCCAGACCTGAGGTCTATCTTAGAGAAGCAAGTGGCACCCAGGAATTGATCATAAAGATCATCAATTTTCGAAAGAGGATACTTATTCTTTATGGTGACCTTGTTCAATTGGCGGTAGTTAACACACATCCTAAGGGAACCATCTTTCATCCTCACTGATAACACCGGAGTGCCCCAAGGTGAGACACTAGGTAGAATGAAACCTTTATCAAGAAGATATTTCAACTGTTCTTTTAGCTCTTTTAACTCAGCTGGAGCCATTCTATATAGCGGAATAGAGATAGGTTGAGTATCAGGAAGAATGTCTATGCCGAAGTCTATTTCTCTCTCAGGAGGGACTCCTGGAAGATCATATGGAAAGACCTCTAGAACTCACTCACAACTGGAATTGAATGAATAGGCGGTGTCTCAACACTAGAGTCATTAACTCGGACTAGGTGATAGATACACCCTTAGAGACTAACCTTCTGGCCTTGAGGTATGAAATGAATCGACCCTTAGGCACTACTAAACTACTCCTCCACTCTATAACTAGCTCATTAGGAAACTGGAACTAGACTACTCGAGTTCTACAATCAACTGAGGCATAACAAGCATGAAGCCTGTCCATGTCTAGAATAACGTCAAAATCCATCATATCTAGCTCAACTAAATCAGCCATGGTGTCCTTGTGATTGACAAAGATGTTACAACCACGATAGAGTCTTTCCACTAGAATAGAATCACCAACCGGTGTGGAACACTGAAAGGCTCAAGAAGTTGTTCGGCGGAAATGTCGAACTTCATGGCTACAAAGGGAGTCACAAAAGACAAACTCGCACCGGGATCAAGTAATGCATAAACATCAAAAGTAAAGACTTTGAGCATACCCGTGACAACATCGGGTGAGTTCTCCTGATCCTGGCGACTAGCTATAGCATACAGACGGTTTGTACCCCCGCCTGTTCCTAAAGTAGCTCCTCTCTGGATATTTCTATCTGTTGGGGCTGCTGAAGATGATTGGGCTTTATTGCCCTAATTTCCATGCCTATTCTTGGGGCACTCCTTAGAAAAGTGACACGTCCTCCCACACTTATAGCAAAGATCCATACCAACACGACATTCTCCCGGATGGAGCTTACCACAGACTAGGTTCCGAGGGAACCCTTGTGCTACACTGCCCTACGACTGAGAACCTTGGACTCTGAAATTCAGGGAGTTTTGATTCCTGTAATCAATCCTATTCCTTGGTGCAGGCGCACTAGCTGACGATGGAGCAGGTCCAGATGACATCTACTAAAAAGATGATCGGTTCATGTTCCCAGTCTTCTACTGGCCCGACTCATGACCTGTTGTCTTAGCCCTCTTGCTACGGAACTCTTCTTTGTCCTTCAACTTGTTTTGCTCAACCTGCTGCACATGAATCATAAGCCTAGCTATGTCCATGTCTCCTATTAGCATAACTGACTTACCTTCCTTACTCGATAAGCGGGATAGTCCATACATGAACAAGCTCATTCTACTTCTCATATCAGCCACCATATCTGGAGCATAGCGGGATAGTTTGGTGAACTTGAGGCTGTACTCTTGCACACTCATAGATTCCTTCATCAGATTCAGAAATTCTCTTACCTTCGCTTCCCTTAGCTCACGGGAAAGAAGCTCCCGAAGAAAGCATCTTAAAACACAGACCAAGTCAATTGCGGTGCCCCCACGACCCTGTTTCTTCTTCCACTGTTCAAACCATATCCTAGCAATGCCCTTTAGCTGGTAAGCAACCAACTCCACACGTTCAACATCAACAACATGCATGACTTCAAACACCTTCTGAAGTTCATCCATAAAGTTTTTTGGATCCTCATTGAGTTTTGACCCAGTGAACTCCAGGGGATCATTCTTAGAAATTCTCAGACTTTAGATGCATCATTCCCATCTTAATGTCCGGCTCCTTGGCGACCAACCTGTGCTGTCACCACTTGAGTCAACATCTGAATTGCATTTCTGAACTCAACATTGGTGACATCTCCCTAAGGTGGTTGCCTTCTGGTGCATTAGAAACCTCTTGATCTTGAGGATTAACATTCCTCCTAGCAGTACGTCCTCGAACAACTCTTCGGGGAGGCATGATATGAAAGATACGTGCAAGCACGAATTAGAAAGAAACTTTTATAGAGTTGAACTCTATCGCACGAAAAAGGAGTAGAAGAAAGTGAATTGTTTCCTAAATGTTGTAGCTTCCTATTTATAGATGTGGCGCGCTTCACATTGATAACCAGGACTCTACAGAAATGGATCCTAGAAACCCTAAAACCCTTGAACTATGTGCTCTGATACCAAGTTTGTCAGGACCCAGGTCTACGCCCTAGACGTTACTGGCACTCGAGAATTATTTTTGATCCCCAAGTGAACCCTTGGCCTGGCTACATGACTTACATGACATTAAACAATACGCGGAATCTTAAATAGGTGAACAATTCGACATTTAAGAAAGTCTTAATAATAGTGTCTTGCAAAATACTTAACATGTATCATGAGTTAAACAAAACGTCCTAAGAAAATACTGGAAATATCTAATTCAGTCTGTTTATGAAGTCTCTAACAATGTAAGATAGATGTCGGGACAAGATCCGCGACACCTCCAAAAGCTACTAACTGAATGGAAATGGAATCTCTTGAAAGCAAGGAGGCCTCACCAAAATATGTCTGTGAGTGAATAGTAATCTCAAAGAAACGCCTGTTGATGATCCTGAGTACCTGTATCTACATCATGAAACGATGCAGGGCGAATGACGTCAGTACATTGAATACACTGGTACATGATAAGGTTAGAGTAAACAACTTACTGACTTGAATGACTGAAAGCAACATAACTGGATCAACACATGAATATGCAATGCATACCATTTAAGCTTTACATCATAATATACAATTAAAACAACATGAAAATAATATATTTTACGTGTGGGAGTTTCTCTAACCAACAACCATTACCATGAGCCTAGCAATGATACAATGTTTCGCCTCAGGTTGCCAAGGCAATTATATACTTTTTCAGGGTATAGGATGATATCGTGACTATGGATTCATATAATTGGCCTTCTCAGAGGCAGTGAGGAGTCGCATGAAGAATCAATTCTATCATATATATCCTACGCTGGCTAAGTAGTTTTACGGGACTTCTGAATCACAAGAGACTCTAACCCAACTTGGTGCTCGATACTACTTCCAAAATAATTTATATAACTTTATGCTCAATTCACCCATTACAAGGAATGGACTTCTTACTTGATTGAAATGCTTTTCAAAACATTGGACGTATTTACATTCTTGAAAACATGCACTTATGAACTTATCCCCCTGGCGCTATGGGGGCGCGCTGCCCCAGCCCAAACTCAGAAACTCCGACAAATTTTTCTTCTCAATTTTTGGTCCAAATAATCTAAAATCGATTTGTTTCTTCCCAAACCCTTTTTGATTCATAAAACCAACATAATATAATTGAAATCCCTCTCAAATTCTATTACAAAACACCACTCATTCACAAAACCCTCACCTCAAAAACTCAAAACCTCCATTGATAAAGAATGGGGTCAAAACGTCAAGAATTCCTCAAGAACCTTTACATAAATGATTTCATGGACAATTTAATGAACGAAATACATGCTTGGCGTGAGGATGAACAAATCCATCACTATGAGAAACTTCACGTATCTCGAAAGAACTAAGTTTTTGGCGTTTTCCCCAAATCCTTGAAGAACTTCTTGAAACCTCCTCTTTTCTCCTCTTGAACTTTGTCTTAACTTGCTTAAACGTTTTTGAAAGAATGAAAAACTGATCTCAATCAGTTTAGACCCCCAATTGGGTGAAAAAAATGTGTAGGCCTAGTGGGGTAGGGAAAAGACCAAAATACCCCTCCTTAAAATGGATGAATTGCCTTAACTAGACAGGTTGTACTCAAATAAGCATATCTCCTTCATCCGAACTCAGAATTTAGCAAACTCAGCGGCGTTGGAAAGAGTACTCAAAGACCTTCAATTTGATACCTGATGGGGCGCCTATCTCCTTTTGTGCTAAAAGTTATAGTCATTTGAAGTTGACTTAAAATTTAAAAACTGACCAACATTCAAGGTGTTATAATATCTCCCCCTTGGGAACATTCTTCCTCGAATGAGATCACTCTAAGTAGAATGTGGGCAAACATCTAACATCTAACTCAACACCCAACATGCAATTCATATAACTTAATATATTAATTTAAGGAGTACTTGACAAAAGTTAGTACCTTGGTTTGGCATTTCTTCGGAAGGAAAGATATGTGAGTATCTCTTCTTCATATCCTCCTCACCCTCCCAAGTAGCTTCCTCAAAAAATTGATTCGTCAATAAGACCTTGACTGATGCAACCTCTTTGGTTCTCGACTTGCGAACCTAACAATCAAGAATCTAAACGGGCAACTCCTCATAAGATAGGCTGTCCTTGATACCAATATTTTCAGTAGGTACAATGAGTGACGGATCGCCCAAACATTTCTTTAGCATGTATACATGGAACACCTGATGAGCTGTTGCTAATTCTGAAGGTAGCTCCAACTCATAAGCTACATTACCAATCCTTATGCATATTCTGTAAGGACCAATATACCGGGGTTTGAGTTTCCCCTTCTTACCAAATCTCATAACACCCTTCATGGGTGAAACTTTCAAGTAGAACCAATCATCCACCTCAAACTCCAAGTTTCTTTTCCTAACATTTGTATAGGATTTCTGACGACTTTGCATTGTTTTCAACCTTTCCTGAATGATCTTCATTTTCTCCATAGCTTGATGAACCAAGGCTGGTCCTATTAACATAACTTCACCAACCTCAAATCATCCAATAGGAGATCTACATCTTCGCCCATAAAGAGCTTCAAAGAGAGCCATTTGGATACTAGAGTGATATTTATTATTGTAAGAAAACTCTATGAGAGGTAAGTGATGATCTAATTACCTTTGAAATTGATCATACAAGGCCTCAACATATCCTCCAAAGTCTGAATTATAAGCTCTGCTTGACCATCAGTCTGAGGATGGAAAGCAGTACTCAAATTTACCTTCAAACTCAAACCTTTCTGGAAATACTTCCAAAATTGTGCGGTGAATTATGCACCTCTATATGAAATGATATACACAGGAACTCCATGAAGTCTTGCTATCTCTTGAATATATAATCTGGCATAATCTTCTACTGAATGGGTAGTCTTTACCGGTAACAAATGGGTTGATTTAGTCATCCGTCTACAATCACCGAAATTGAATCATGCTGCCTACGTGACCGTGGCAAGCCAGTAATGAAATCCATATAGATCATCTCCCACTTCCATTCCAGAAGATCTATGTTCTATGCCAAACCATCGAGCCTTTGGTGCTCTAACTTATTGGCAATTTGGGCACTTGGCAACGAAATCTGCAATACCCCTCTTCATACTACTCCACCAATTGACTTCTCTCAAGTCACGGTACATCTTTGTTGAACTGGGACAGATTAAATATATGGAACTATGAGCTTCCTCCATAATCCTCTCTTGGAGCTCATCCACCTTTGGCACACACAATCTACCTTGATACCTCAACACACCATCTCCTCCTTATTCAAAAGCCATTAATTTCTTCTTATGAACATTTGCCTTTAATTCAAGAAAAATGGGGTCTTGGTCTTTTTTCTCCTTCACGTCAGCACTAGTGATGATTCAGCCTCATTCATAACCACCAATCCACCTTCATTGGAATCTAACAATCGGACTCCCAATTGTGTAAGTATGTGCACATCTTTGGCCAATTCTTTCTTAATTTCCTCAATATGGGCAGTACTTCCCATGGACAACCTACTTAAAGCATCAGCAACAACATTGGACTTACCTGGGTGATAGAGGATACTTATGTCGTAATCCTTTAGCAACTCTAACCACCTCCTTTGTCTGAGATTAAGCTCTTTCTGACTGAAAATATATTGAAGACTCTTGTGATCGGTGAACACATCTACATGAACACCATAGAGATAGTGACTCCATATTTTCAAAGTAAATACTATCGTAGCCAACTCTAGATCATGAGTTGGGTAGTTCTTCTCGTGAATAGGCTATAACCTTACCATTCTGCATCAATACACAACCAAGCTATAACCTTACCATTATGCATCAATACACAACCAAGCTATAACCTTACCATTCTGCATCAATACGCAACCAAGTCTAACTCTGGACAAATCACAATACACAACAAAGCCATGTGTACCTTCCGGTAGAGTCAACACTGGGGAAATAGTTAACTGGGTTTTCAATTCCTGAAAGTTTGATCTTTTTGAGTATTAAGTTAGTTTATTATGACTTTCATGGGTTTTGGTTAAGGAGAACTCAAATTCATGTTTCGACAGTTCTATTGATTCTGTAATATCAAGTTTAGTTGGGTAGCATATTTAGTTTGTCTGTATGGGGTTCCGAACGAATTCTGAGGGTCTATTCAGAGACTTTGATGTTGGCTGATTTTCTAATATGTGTTCCTGGTGCCAACCCTCAGTGTTCGCGGAGCTTGTGACCGCATTCACGGAGGGTAGAGTTTTGGTACCCCCACATTTGTGGAGGCTCTACCACGTTAGTGGGAGGTCAAATTGTTGACCTTCATATTCGTGGGAGCCCTACCATGTTTGCATAGGGTAGAGACTGTACATCTCCACGTTTGTGGAGGTAATGAGCCATGTTTGTGGGCTTTAATGACCTGTTGGTCCGCGATCGATGGTAGGGGTCTGCGTTTGTGAAGGACGTAATTCTTTCCAAAATCAGAGTTTCAACCTCATTTCTCCATTTTCAAATTTTAGGAGCTCGGTTTTGGCTATTTTAAAGGGGTTATTGATTGGGTAACAGTTTCTAATTCCCTAACTCTTCTACCCATTATTTAGTTTATGATTTTGAATTTTTGATGATTAAACATGGATTTTGGTTCCAACTTGAAGGGCTTCTGAAAGGATTTAAGGTTTTTTATAAATTGATGATTCAAGCCTTGATTTAACTCCATTTTTGAAATGGTTTTCACCATTGGCTTCTAAATTCTTTGGGTAACGCTTTCATATATAACTTTCTAGATTTATTCATCATTTTTGGAATCAAGTTTGTGGGTCGATTTGAACCTATGTTCCAATACTCTTGATATGGGTGTTGATAGTTCCAAGACCTTATTGTGATTACATATTTGATTAGATTGCATTGATTTGGATACTCAAAGAAAGGGGAAAGTTCAAGTTCCAGAGTAATTGTTTAATTGATTGAGGTAGGTAAATTTCTCAACCTTTTTAAGTTTATGGAATCTTGTATTTTCTTATTGTGTGTGCCGAGGAGTAATGAGATTTGGAGATGGGATTTAACTTGCTCATATTTGATTACTTATATTATGATAAAGGGGTAGTAAAACAAAGACAACTTGATGATATATTGATGTGTGATATGTGTGGATGACTTGGATAGTTGAATTGATTCGTTGCTGGTGTTGTAACAAAACTAGCTAGCAACGCCTTTGGAAACTACCTGGGATTTAGGATCCTCCACTCAAAGCCTATCCGTGGGGACTATCAGTTCATCATTGACAACATGCAGACTAAGCTTAGTAAGGTGGAAAACCAAATTCCTAAATTTGACAGAGAAAAGTATTCTCACGAAAGCCTCTCTAGCCAGCATTTCCTCCCATGTCATGCAATATATCAAGTTCCCTACCAGAACTCTTAACACCATCAATATAATCCCAAGGGACTTTGTCAGGGGCTCCAATTTCGAAAAGAAGAAGCTCTACCTTATTAGCTGGGATACCATCACTAACAGTAAGACAGAAGGGGGTCTGGGTCTCCAGAGAAGTGAGATTAAAAATAAAGCTCCTCTAGCTAGCCTAATCTGGTGAATGCATAATAATCCCTAGTCATTGTGGGCAAAAATCTTATACTCTAAGCACTGCCACAACAAAGACATCACCCTTGGCGGAAAAGTGGTGTCCATATGTTGGAAAGGCATTAGAGAGGACTGGAACTTATGCTTGAAGGGCTCTAGGTGGGTAGTTCACAAGGGAAACAAGGTCAATTTTTTTAGGATAGTTGGATCCCTAACTTTGGGAGTATTAGAAAACACACTTTGGGGTCCCTCAGTAAGGAAGAATCCACCACAAAGGTCGACTCCCTTAGAATAAATGGTTCCTAGAACCTCAACAGCCTGTCTATTGCCCTCCAGGATGACATTCTTAGCAAGTTCACTTAGTGATTCATTCCTTACACCACTGAAAAGGAGGACATCCTCATCTGAGATAAGACTAATAATGGTATCTTCACAACCAAGTCTGCTTTTAATCTTGCTTGCACCCTGAGCCACCTCACACCATGGACCAAACTAGTCATACATCCCACGACTTTTCATGGATTTTGGGATTGAAGGTTCCTAACAAACTAAAGACATTCATCTTTCTCTTCTCCCATGGATGACTCCTTGTCAGCCAGTACCTGAACAGAATTGGAATTAATGTGGATCACACATGCAAGTTCTATGAAGGCGGAATGGAAAACATTGACCACATCTTCTTCCGTTGTCAAAAAGTGACCACCTTCTGGAACAGCTTGGCTAGTGCTAGTACCTCCATAGCGACCTTTGACTTGGCTAGGATCAACACTACCAATTGGAAGTTCACCTGGGATGCCATCAAGGGAAAGGACTTCAACAACAATCTATCTTGGGTAAACATCATCCCTTTCTGCATGTGGAATCTTTGGACCAACAGGAATGATAACCTCTTCAATATGAGAAAACAACATGTCCAAATAGACCCCATAATTTCCCAAGCCACTGAGTTCAAATTTATTATGGCTAAAAGTAACAGGACTCACCCCACCAGGATCACTATCCAAGTTAACTAGACCCCCCCCACTCTCCTGGAAGCCTAAAGCTGAATGTTGATGGAGCTTCCCCATCATTACCTGGTCGTGGAGGTATTGGTGTAGTCTTTAAGGACCATAATGGGAATTGTGTGAAGGTCTTTTCCAAAGACATTGATCACACCTCTGCTACCCAAGAAAAACTCTTGTCCATTCTCCATGGACTGATAATCGCTAAAGCAAACCAGTTTCATTACCTAGAAACTAATTCTAACTCCACTCAAGCTATCTCTATTATAATCGATAACAATCTATGTTATAATAACATCATTACACAATGCAGTTACTTGATGGAGGAACTGGGGCAAGTTACCTTACGATATGTATTCGAGGAGGAAAATAATGTAGCGGACATGCTGGAAAAGAAAGGGACGAGGAACTACACTTTAAAGAAGTAAGGTTTTTGAAGTCCCATCCGCGTTCCTACGGGAAGCCTAGGAAGCTGATGCGTCAGGGACTGGTTTTGTAAGAAAAATTCTGATTTGTAACTTAAACAAAATACTCTACAGTGTTGTATATGGACATATTGGAGTATAAATCCTATGCCAACTTAATTAATTATTACGAAATTATCCTTTTAACAAAAATAATCAAAATGAAATTTTGATGATAGAATGAAATTTCTAAGCTTATGTGTAAGTTGCGCGTATGTAATTTATCTCAATAATTAACTCATTGATCTGAGGGTTGCCTTTTGAGTTTACTAAGAATTGATACTTTGACTTCGAATGTATCCTAAAATTTTGAGATTAATTCTCCAAGACCAATTTTAACATGTTATTCAGAATTTTGAATAGATTAAAGATATTAAAAATCATGTAAGTGAGTTTGGATAATTCAATTGAAGTAAATATTTGATGTATTCAAGGCAACTGAGACTTTGATTCTTAAATTACATACTTTACTTGGAGAGTATAAATATGTGTTGCTTGTATGAATTCAAACTTTTTAGTCCCTAAGTAGGGCAATCAAGAGCTAGATTGATCACTTCTTAAGTATTCAATATTGACGGTCGTGGTCCTACCATGTTTATATAATTATGGTCCTGTGGACCTTTTATTTATTCATAACCACAAAATAGAGTCTATCTATCAGCCCATCCAAAACAAAAGGATATCGACCCAAATTAATTGGTCGGTTCGTAAATCTACAATTTTAATGGTCTTTAGGAAACCATCTACTTCATCTTTGTCTCTGTCGCTTCAGGATGTTGCATCCAGGGTGTCTGAACAGTCTGTGTCCTTCTCCATTGAGCTTAGAGCAGCTAAGGGAAGTGAAGAACTTTCTCTGCAATGTTATTCCTATCTTGTACTTGCAGGTGTTGTTGGAGGATTCGTATTTTGGAAAATTGATTGAGTCATGAGTACATATGTCCCCTATTGTGGTGATTGCAACACTCAAATACAACTCACTGGTGACTCTAAAGGTCTCAAATCTTGGGGTAATGAATTTTTGTACAGTACACAACCATATCTTATAATATGCCTCCTTTTTTCGTACGTGCTATTGTTGTGACTTTACTTAGAAAGCTTTCCTTCATCTTCTAATACGTGTATGAAATACATTGGTGAACCCTATGTGTGTTATGCTGTAACACCCCAAAAAATTTTGAACTAAGAATCGAACCATCCTTCGTTGTGAGTAAGATTTTACCAAGGAATTTAAAATTTCTTAAGTATTAAGGTTAGGTCACTAGATATAGCACCTTGAGTTCCAAAAAGAATTAAAGAGAATTCATTCAAGTAATGCCTTAGTTCTTTTAAATTTTGGGTCAACTTCAAATGACCATAAATATCAGTATAGGATGAGTTAGGAGACCTATAGATATCAAATGAAAGATCCTTGAGTCCTCTTTCCAACGCCACCGAGTTTGCTTATTTTCAAGCTCGTATGAGGGAGATATGCCCTTTTGAAGTCAGGCTGTTCATTTAAGGAAAGTTATCCAAATATATGAGAGGTATTTTAGTCTTTTCCTTACCCCCACTTATTCTAATTAAGAATTACACCCAATTAAGGGTCTAAACTGATTATAATCAGTTTTATTCATCCCCAAAGCGCTTAGGGTTTTAGAGAGAAGATTCAAGAGGAGAAAAAGTTCAAAGTTTCAAGCGTTCGTTCAAGAAATTCAAGATTTCGCCAAGAACCTAGTTCTTTGAGGTATGTAAGCTTCCATAATGTTGGGTTTGTTTGCCCACACACCAATCATAAGTTTCTTTTACAAATTTCATCCATGAGATTGAGTATAGTGATAATCTTGTTGAGTTCTTGAGGTTTTGTGCTTCGTTCTTTGATAATGAATTTCTTGTTGAGTTCTTGAAGTGAGAGTTGTGAATTTCTTGACTAATATAAGGCTCAAAACAATCAGATTTTCATCTTTTAATCCATCATTCTCTTCTCTCTCAAACCCTATAGCAAAACCCTAAGGAAAAATCAAAGTAGAAGACTCTATTCAAGATTCTTTCAATCTTTTTTAAGATTCTTTCAATCTTTTTTTCTAAGTTCTTTCAATCTTTTTCAAGATTCTTCTTCAATGTAAGTCCTTCTCCAAGAATTTCATTCTTTCCAACTCAAATTCCTTCATAAAATTATGTGAAAATCATTATTCTTGGTCATAGAGATTTCAAGAAACTAATTCAAGAATCACAAGAAAGGTTTTCTTGATTGTTTACCTTCAAGCTAGGGTTTCAATACTTCTAATCAAAATTTTTCTTCAAGATTCTTCAAGAACCTTGTTCTTCCAGGTATGTAAGGCTATAATAGTGTTGGACTAGTTCGTACTCACGCCCTACATCTACTTTCAGATCAGTAAAACAGTAATCTAGGATTCTTTTCCTAGATTTGAGTTTTCTTGAGATAAGTTGATTTTGAGTTCTTGAGTTCATGTTTCTTTTAAAAATTCTATTCTTAATTATTTAGTTTCTATATTGTTATTGAGATCCTAGAGTTGATTTGTTCATGTCTATATTTCAGCATGAACCCTATCTTGAGTTATAAATTTTGAAAAGCTTTTTATTAAAGCCAACACTTGAGTTCTTAAACAGAGTTTTGAGGAAGTAATTATGAGAATGAGAAGAGTCGTATACATGAGTCCATATTGTTATGTCGACCCTTGAGTCAAGTCGTTCATGCCCATAAATTCCGCATGAACTCCATAAATTGAGTATCTTTGAGAGGAGTGGTATCTTCAAGTTCTAAGTTCTTGAGTATTGAGTTCCTAACCCTTTTGAGATTATATTCCTAATTGTGGGACTACTACATGTCACCCATGAAGGTCCTTGATTAGAGTTGTTCATGCCCATAATTCTGCATGAACCCTATGAGTCGAGCAGTCTCGAGATGAGTAGTATCATTGAGTCCTTGAGTTCAGGAGTTGTTGAGTTCCGAGTATTGAGTTCTGTATATATGGCTATTGAAAACCTTGAATTGAGTCGTTCACGTCCATAATTCGGCATGAACCTTATTTTGAGAAGTGTTTTACAATCACTTTAAACTTGTTTTAAGACCTGAGCACTTGAGTTTGAGAAAGAGTAGAGTTGAGTTCATTTTTTCAAAATGAATATATGGGAACTAAGTATTTCCAAGAGTAAATGTTTTTACATTTAAGCAGAGAGGAAACACTGATTTCCAAAAGAGTTTCATGAGAAGGTTTTAGTACAGTCTCTTTTAAGAGAACCTTTTGAGTTATAATCGCAAACCACAGAAAGAGTATATTTTTAAACATATGAGCTAGTTATATTTTGAGAGTAGTATTTAGCACCGATATGGGGGAGAGTTTAGACAACTCACAGCCCCGATAAACCATGTAGCCAACATGGGTAGAAAGGGTCATACTTTTTAGATGATTCCTTAATGCTTTTTAGCATAGACTAGTGGATCCACTTAGTAGTAGGTTCTATACCCCGGTAAAGTATAGGACAGTTTTGGCAGCGTGGGCTAGATGTTGTATCATCACATAGCTCATAGTGATGGTTGTCGATTAGAGAATCTCCCAATCAGAGTTATTTTGTATTTTTGCATACAATCAAAGTTATTTTGTATTTTTGCATACAATCAGAGTTATTTTGTATTGTTACATACAAACAGAGTTATATTGTATTTTTATATACAAACTGAGTTATTATTGTATTCTTCAATACAATGAATTGTTATCTACTGTTTTAAAAGCTTTCCATATATTGCATCTTTTATTGTTGCTTTATCTTAAGTTGAGTATCCAGAGTTGAGTATTTTATTGTTGAGTTGAGCCCTATTTCTCAGAGTTGAGTTGAACTATGTTTCACAAAGTCGAGTCTCTTATTATTGAGTTGAACTATGTTTCACAGAGTTGAGTCTCTTATTATTGAGTTGAACTATGTTTCATTGAGTTGAGTTGAGTGAGTTGTAAAGAGGTAAGTATGTTTCTTTTCCATCAGTTCAAGCTTATGTTTATTCTTTAGAATTCCCCTTACATGCTCGTACATTCCATGTACTGAGCCATTTGGCCATTTGGCCTGCATCGTTTCATGATACAGATACAGGTATTCAGGATCATCAACAGGCGTTTCGTTGAGGTCATGTGGTATTCCATTCAGCTTTGGTGAGCCTTCTTATATTCTGGAGGAATTCACCTTTATCTTACAAGTAGTAGTTTTGAGATGTCGTGGGTCAATAGTAGAGGCTTCATAGATAGATAGAGTTGAGGAGTTTCTGTATTTACCTTTATTTAGAGTATTGTACAGACTTTTAGAAAGGTTGAGTATTTGAGTTTATTGAAATTATTTCAGTTTTAAGCTTTTGTATGCTTGAGTTAGTCTTCCGCTTGTAGCCAGCCAGGATGATGGTTCGCTTGGGAACCAACAAAGGTTCTTGAGTGCCGGTCACGTCCAAAGTGTAGGCTCGGGTCATGACAAACTTGGTATCAGAGAACAGAGTTCAAGTGTCCTAGGGTGTCTATAAATCCATGTCAGTAAGGTCTTGTTTATAGTTATGAGGACCCCACTTCTATAAACGAGGGACTACAGACATTTATGAAAAGTTTCCCTTCTTTCATACTTTTAATCGTGCAATAGAACTATGTCATATATATTTATTCATACTCGTGCGTTTCTCAAAATCATTCGACTACCCGTCATACTAGAGGTGGTTGTTTACCAATGAGTTGTTCTTAGCAAAGACCTTGAGAAAGTCATGAGACTCCAGAGGGGCTTGAGAGAAGCCCAGGAGTTAGTTAAGTGTTGAGTTTCAAAGGAATGCACTAATGTTCATGTGAATCGTGCGTTCAAGCTAAAAGTGAGTTATACTCTCTTCTCTAAGCCCTGTTTCAGTTGAGATCCTTATGAGGAAGAATGATTGGAGCTTATGTAGTATTTTCGCCCGAAAAGGTAGCATGAGTTACGAGATCATGAGCAGTAGTAGTAAAAGTACCCAGAATTAGAGAAAAGTAAGCAGAGGTTCAGTATTCTAAAGAAAGGAGATAGTGATGGGGAAGATTATGTGATCGCAATCATGCACCCAGTCAGTTATAAGTTATGAGTTTCCCTTATGAGTAAAATAAGGAATAATAATATTGTAGAGATTTCTTGATAGAAGGAAGAGAAATAGTGCCTAGTCATGATGAGATAGAGTAAAATTTTTAACCAGAATAGAGTTGATGTCAATGTCCCATCGTGTTAGAGAAGACTAAAATCATGTGTTGAATAATCGAGCAGAGTATTCATGAGGTGGTAGTGATTAACGTCTCAAATACACCTCATCCAATTCTAGGTGTAGAAGATCGTAATCTAGTATATAACCCAACGAAAGGTTGGGGTCTAATCCACAGGGAGCGGTACCGTATTGAATTCTATTAGGAATTAAAGATGTGATTCTAATCGGTTATAGAAGTAGACATTATCAAAATCAAACAAAATAAGTCAAAGGTTTGACAACGAATGTCAGATAGGGGGTTTTAAGATATCAATTAACAACTACAATAATCACTAAAACAGGGGATTAGACAAGTAGGAAGGATTCTCGGGATGCGATCGATTATAAGCTAATTTTACTATATGGGTAATTGGAGCTTAATAATAAAGTGTTGAATCACTATGGGTAGGCTAGACTATAGGTGCAATAGTTTTCTCTCGAACAACTATTACGGTTCAGGTGAGTTCTCTCGAACCTCGACAAGCTAGACACTACAAAATAGTCCAAAACCTTAATTTATCTACTCTCTCGAGCTAGATAGGTAGGAATGAGTTAAGATTCACTCTCTCGAGCTGAACCCATAACAACCCACACACTACAATCATCAATCGATAACCTTGGTTTTAGAACCTCTCTCTCGAGCAAGCCCAAAACACTAAGCTAAAATTGTATTTGCAACTACAATTCATGAATTACTACTCAGCTATCGATCAAACCCACATTAAAACAACATTTATATCATTAAATAACAATACCCATAAGCTAATTTAGCAAATAATCACATAATCACACCCCAAGAATTGGGGTTTTAGCCAAGCATCATAAAAAGATAGAAATTAATACCAAAAATATTCTCCATGATCTGGGTATTGCAATCAAAGTCTTTAAAATGATCCAAAATGCTAAAAATCAAAGACCCACTTCGAATCTACTTGAAAACCCCTTCAAAGTTGTTCTACAATGGAAAATACTAAGAAAACTCTCCCAAAAACCCAAGAAACCTAAAACTGGACTTCAATAATGAAAACCAGGACACCTTTTGAACTCTTTTAGAATTCAATTTATAGTTTCCCAAATTTCAGCTGCAAGGACCATTAGGCGAGGTAAGTCGAGCGTCACCTAGTCGACGACGCGCCAATCGCTCCATCTCATCGCCGGTCTTCCTTGGCTTTTAGTCCCCAAGGTTCTATGACTTTAGGCGATCCAGAATGTGTCGCCGATCTAGTCGGTGGTCCGCCGAATGTCCAAATCCATCGCCAAATTGGCTTCTCCCCAGGGATGGCAGTCTAGAAATTTAGGCGAGCTGAAGTTCCATTCGGCGAGTCACCAAGTGGCTTTGGCGATTCTTAGCTTTTGTTACATACCTCAAAAATCTTGAATGATCAATTGTGCACTCGAAGTTTCAAATTGTGACTCACCATCATCAAGAGTACTCAAGCTCACAATGCTTGCTTCAAATGCAAGTTGAAGCTCAACAAAGGTATTCAAATACCCTCACAACAAAGATGATTCCATATTCACACAAAATTTCTCAACAATTTAAAGTCCCGGAATCACGTACAACTCTCACACTCACAAAGATGAACACATGCATGAATCCACTCATAGGCTTGCCCTTATTTTCCAATCAACATTCGTTTAAGCTTACTCAAGATCACAAAGGTCTTTTTAAGACTTGTAACGGAGCTGAGTGTCAAGGTATGGTCATTTAGGCTTAGTGGATTCTACCTTCATGAAGTATGGCATGAAATTCACTTTCCTCCTTTTCTTTCACATTTCAAACATGCTCATAAACCACCCCATTATGCAACTTCATATGAACCACCGGATACCCCATTTCTTTTGCAAATTTTACTACTTTATTTCACAATTTTTTCTCTTTTTCAGTATTTTTCTTTCCTTTCATCTTTTTCTCTCTTTTCTCTTCTCGTTTATTTTAATTTTTTAATTTTTTTTACATGGAGGAGTTCCATCTTTTTCAAAACAATCCATAAACAAGGGGGAATTTTTTCACACTTCTTGACTCTCCTTCGTTTCCACCACACCCCCAACTTAGGCTTTTGGCCTAAGTTGGCTATTCAAACAAACCATACTTCATGAAAGTTATGGGTGAAGGGATAAAGAGAGGTCACAATTGTTCAAGTTTCTTCCAAGAAAAGGGTAGGCTCAAAAGGTGTCAAGCAAGGTTCACACATCTCACAAGGTTGGCAACAAAGAGCTATGTAGTCAAATAGGCTCACTCTTCAAAAAAATTGCCTCAGATCATGTCTATTTCTTGCATCACTCAATCAACCGGACCAACGGGGCAAATTCTAGGTGTCATCAAGCACAATGTTCAGTACGACTTCACCACTCAAGGCATTGATACAATTATCAAACAAGACTCCACACTTTCTAGCTAGCGTGGATTGTTCATCACAAGAGACTCATTCGACAACCGGCTAGTCACAACGAGATGCTAAAAGTTTACATATTGCCTATGTAACTTCGTTTGCCTCATCGTAGCCGCACATTCATTTTGTTCAATTAAGAGCACTATTCAAGTCATCGGTATTGACCACAACCGACACTCAAATTTTTACAAGAACAGCCACAATCACACACAAGAGGTGGTAAAATTTTAAAATTGGTTCAAAACCATTTGCAATTCAAAACAATGGACCAATATGGATCAGAAACCAAGATATAGATATGTAAACCAAAAATTAGATCCAATATTCACTGAACCCAAAAACAACAATATAAGCGGTTGTGAGAGTAAGGAAATCAAAAAGTATGAAAATGAAGAGATTTTTGAATTTAAAACTGTTTGGCCTTTTAAAACTCTTCAGTTCGCGCGCTGGTCGACGGAGTTAGTCGCGGTCGCCAACCCACTCGGTGATGCACTGAGTGGTATTTCTGTCACCGAGTTTTACAGGACCTTCAGCCATTTTGGGGGTTCAAACGGCGGATAAGGTCGGGCTCGCCGACATGTTCGGTGAGTCGCTGATTGAGCAATTTTCCCACCGAGTTTTACAGAGTTTCCTTTCAAGCTTGGTCATTCCAACGGCGATCCGAATTAGAGTTCGCCAACCTGTTCGGCGTGCCCCCGAATGCACTTTGGGCTCGCCAAACTACCTATTTTCCAACACTCTTCAACTTTCCAACCTGCACAATCAACACCCGTTATTCAAAAGCAATATTAAAAACATCAAAAACTTGGGTTACCTCCCAAGAAGCGTCTTATTTAACATCGTGGTACGACGGAGATACCAATTCAATCTACATTTTTGGGATTGGCCATTGCATTGCTTCCGTTGACACTTATTTCGTCACATGTGCAAAAAAACAACAAACAACAACAAACAATAAATTGGTTCAACTATAACACAATCAAATCACAAACCCACTTCAAAAAGAGAATTTAATAACACCACTCCCCGGCAGCGGTGTCATTTTGATTAACGTCTTAAATACACCTCATCCAATTCTAGGTGTAGACGATCGTAATCTAGTATATAACCCAACGAAAGGTTGGGGTCGAACCCACAGGGAGCGATACCGTATTGAATTCTATTAGGAAGTAAAGATGTGATTCTAATCGGTTATAGAAGTAGACATTATCAAAATCAAATAAAATAATTCAAAGGTTTGACAACGAATGTCAGATGGGGGGTTTTAAGATATCAATTAACAACTACAATAATCACTAAAACAGGGGATTAGACAAGTAGGAAGGAATTCTCGGGATGTGATCGATTATAAGCTAATTTCACTAAATGAGTAATTGGAGCTTAATAATAAAGTGATGAATCACTATGGGAAGGCTAGACTATAGGTGCAATAGTTTTCTCTCGAACAACTAATACGGTTCAGTTCTCTCGAACCTCGACAAGCTTGACACTACAAAACAGCCCAAAACCTTAATTTATCTACTCTCTCGAGCTAGATAGGTAGGAATGAGTTAAGATTCACTCTCTCGAGATGAACCAATAACAACCCACACACTACAATCATCAATCGATAACCTTGGTTTTAGAACCTCTCTCTCGAGCAAGCCCAAAATACTAAGCTAAAATTGTATTTGCAACTACAATTCATAAATTACTACTCATCTATCGATCAAACCCACATTAAAACAATATTGAAATCATTAAACAACAATACCCATAAGCTAATTAAGCAAATAATCACATAATTACACCCCAAGAATTGGGGTTTTAGCCAAGCGTCATAAAAAGATAGAAATTAATACCGAAAACATTCTCCATGATCTGGGTATTGCAATCAAAGTCTTTAAAATGATTCAAAATTCTAAAAATCAAAGACCCACTTCCAATCTACTTGAAAAACCCTTCAAAGTTGTTCTCCTATGGAAAATACAAAGAAAACTCTCCCAAAAATCGAAGAAAACTAAAACTGGACTCCCATAATAAAAACCACCCCTTTGAACTCTTTTAGAATTCAATTTATTATTTCCCAAATTTCTGCTGCAAGGAACATTAGGTGAGGTAAGTCGAGCGTCGTCGACCAGGTCGGTGACGCGCCAATCACTCCATCTCATCGCCAGTCTTCCTTGGCTTTTAGTCCTCAAGGTTCTGTGACTTTAGGCGATCCAAAATGTGTCGCCGATCCAGTCGGCGGTCCACCGAATATCCAAATTCATCGCCAAATTGGCTTCTCCCTAGGGCTGGCAGTCTGGAACTTTAGGCGAGCTGAAGTGCCACTCGGCAAGTCGCCGAGTGGCTTAGGCGATTCTCAGCTTTTGTTATCTTCAGTCTTTTTCATCTTTTTAGCTCCTTTTCGCCTGGTAATGTCCTTGCCTTGCTCCTTTTGTCTTCTTTGCTGCAAATCAACATTTTAACATCAGTACGGAGCATAAATTAGTCATTTGAGGATAATAAACTATCAAAATAAAGCCCTAAATGAGTCGAAATCTCGGGCTCATCACGTACCCTAATAGTTCCAGAACTACGGGCCCCCGTAGGTTTATAAATCCCCTCTGTGGGTATTACATTTAGTGATCACGCCAGTCATGCCTCTATATCCTTGGCAAGGTATATTGGGTCCTCTCGATGGGGCGTATACATCGGACTCCTGATGTGAGGCCAAAATACATACTTTTAATCATTATTTTCCTCACATTTATTAATTATATTTGTCCTTTTTGAGCGTGAATTTTATGGATTGTGCTAAATAATATATTTTATTTGTAGGAATAAATGGGAGTAAAATTAAAGAAGTTTGGAGCTAAAACGAATTAAAGAAGGAAAGTTGAAGAAGGAAACCAAGCAGGCTGCTTAATGGATTAAATTTAATAAAATAATATATTTATACATTTGAGCAGTAAGCGAATTGCAATTGCAATTGCCTACTGCTGCCACGTGTCGCAGCTGGAGGGCTCTTAATTTTGAGGCGGCGAACGGTTCCAGCAACACGAAATAAAAAGACGGAAAACTAATTTAATTGGGTTTTGATTTCCTAATTTGTTTTGAACTCAATTATTTTATTTAGGATTTCTATATCTATAAATAAGGCATAAAAAATCATTCTTTGGGAGTCAAAAACCAAGAAACAAGACACAATATAAATTTTCTTATAGCTTAGGAACTTTAGAAGAGCCGCTGTGGAGGCCGGAGAATTGTGGTTTATTCTTTCTTCTCCTTTATTATTTATTTGTATTCGTGATTAGTAAAAGATAATTTAGCTATTGTTCTTGAATTTTTATGATTAACACAAGCATATTTATTTTAATTGTGTTTTTTGAGATAATGAGTAGCTAAATTTCATAACTAGGGTTGTGGGAACCATGATGAATTATTAAAGTAAGTTTATGTACAAAGTGATTCTTGAATGACTTTTATGGAAGTATTGTGAACTCGCCTCGTTTCTACTTGTCGGACCAAGGAGGTAATGAATGAGAAAAGGATTAAACAACATAGATTTAGTGGATGCTATCTAATAGTCTAATGTCAATTGGTGCGAGGGTGAAAACTAAGCCATACATTGATGTGATGTCTAATCTGAGGTAAAGGTAAGGGTTAGTAAAGTATACACTCGTAGCCAGACCAAGGTACGTAGTGAAATTCCCTATTTGGAGGACCAATCACTTAGGGATATCTAACTTACCAACCTTGCATGCTAAAAATTGAAATAGATCACTAGTACAATATTCTTGCTATTTTATGAAATCATGGGGAACACATTCCTAGTTATTTCTAATAATCTGAATATAAATAAATACTTAGTTCAAAGCTATATTTATTCTTTTTATTTTTGTTTCAATTTAAATCCCCCCATTTTTAAATAACGACTATCGAGTTAAATATTTGCTATTGATAATATTCTTCCATATTCTCTGTGGGATCTACCCCGACTCATAGTTGGGTAAATATAATGCATACGATCGTTTATATTTCTTTTCAAGAAGTATATTTGGACGTTATCAAGAATGACGCCACTGCCGGAGAATGTGGCTTAGAAATTGTCTTTAGTATTTATTTTGACTTGTAGTCCCTTTTTTTGTTTTTTGTTAGTTTTAATTTACTTTTCTTTATTATATGTTTTACTCTTCTTGAGATGTCATCTGAAAAAGTATGTAGTGGTAAGTGTTCTTGCAATTCTTATACTTCTGATATAATGGATTCTTATAGGCTAATTTTTTCTCAACAGAATAGGTTGTGTGGGGACATGAAAGATTTATTAATACTGTGCTATAAATCAATATTTAAGTGCATGGTTGAAGATGACTTGGGTTGGGGTCTCTATAAATTAAATTTTGAATTGAGTGCAAAGATTGAGTCGTATGACACCCAACAATTTAGTGATAATATGTGTGAGGAAGAAAAAAATAGTTATAAGTCAACTTGAAGAGCTAAGAGTGGAGGGCCAATTGCTTGATCATACTTTTATTGATGTTGTCACTGTTGAGAAGAGTGCACTAAAGTTATGTAATGAAGTAGATAATATTATTTTTAAAAACTCTAGTATGTGTAAACATGAGGGTGTAAAATATAGTACAATTCATAAGTTAGGGCGCATTGGACCTCATTCCAATCATTTTTCACATTATGTTTAGATGATGAGATATTAATCTAGCCATCTGAGCCTATAGAAGAGTGTATGGAGGAGGAACAATGTGTCTATATTCTTGAATTTATTGTTCCAACATCGGAGAATTACATTCCTCACTTAGGATTCAAGAAGTGCATAATGCGATATCTATTGCTTGGGACCTTTATTTTTATACCACCACCCCTTGAGCGTAATAGAAAAATTGATGCGAAATTAGGGGTGCAATTCATATCTTCAAAGTGAAAGGAAAAATAGTAAAGTTGATGGCGTCGTGCCGCGACATTAAATCAAGCGCTTATTGGGAGGCAACCCAATTCGTAGTGTAACTTCTTATTATATTTTATTTTTAGTGTCACTTTTTTGCTTTGTTTTTGTTTTTACAGATTAAGGGGAAGTCTGAGTACCCAAATTTGAAGCTAAGGAACACATTTTGAGCTTAAGTGTGGGGTGCGCGCGACCCTTGATTAAATGAGAGAAAACATGTTGTTAGCTAGGCCATAGAGGGCCCGAGGGAGTATTTCTCACCCTTCTTCTTCTTCTCTTTTCTCTAAACTGCTTTGGGGACAAAGCATGATTTTAAGTGTGGGGTGAAAATTCTTCCGATAGTTGTGATCTTAAGGGTGAATATACCATAGGATTTTATTTTATTTTATTTTTTTAAAAAAAAATACAAAAAGATTTTCTTTATTATTTTTTATTATTATTTTCTTTGAAAAAAAAAGTTACAAAAAGATTTTTCATTATTCTTTTTATTGTAGTTTTTAGTGGCATATCTCATCTACCCTTGGTTTTTCTTATGGCCTCGGTTCTTTTCCGAGGGGGCATCCTTTGAACCGGGTAATTTTTTTTATTTTTGGGGAGAAAAAAAATCTTTTTGACTTGTTTGATACTAACAATTTAGGCCTGAGATGAGTAGTACTTTTCTTTGAGTGCTTGAGAATAAAATTTAAAAATAGATTTTTTGACACCTAGGCTCATGGTTGTGACTCTGTATATAGCTTATTCTTATTTTATAGGTTGTAATGATCTTGTCCATCTTAGAATTAACATTGATCCATCTTGATAGAGACTTGTGCCATGTGTGGTGAGGTTGTTTGCATATATTCCATGTTTTGCATCTTAGTCTAGAACTTACCCTGCATGTTATTGAAGCAAAATAAAAAGTATTTCTTTGTTTAGGAGATGATATTAGGCTTTCTTTGATTTGTCTTGTAAATTTTAGCCTTTTCAGATATTATATCACTAGTAAAGCCCCTTGAGCCTGTCAGCCTTGATTTTTCTTTAAACCGCATGATTGAGCCGAATCCCTTTCTGTTGATATCATAAGTATTCGATCCTAATGTAATCCTTAATGCACTATGTTGAGAAGAAAAGTTGAAAACATTGGTAGAAGTGGAAAAAGGGTGAAAATGCTTGATGTGTGAAGAATGAAGAAAAGTGTGAAAACTATGTTTTGGCCCTGGTCCTACCAAGGATATTGTATACCTCACTTGAGCCTCAAAGCCTTGAGTTGAGGGTGACTAGTCCAAAGCCTCTGAAGAAAAATAAAATAAAATTGAAGAATTCTTGTGATAATGAGCATTACTTGTGAAATAATTGTTGAAGAGAGGGCTGAAAATAAAGAGAAGAAAATAATGGGTGATAAAGTCTTGAAGTGCAAAGTGCTTAAGGAAGTATAAGTCACTATTATATAGTTCTCCTACCCGTCCCTTAGCCCACATTACAACCAATTAAAGTCCTATTTGATTCTATTCAAGCATGCTTAATTAGTGGAGATGTACATAATGGGCAAGCCTATGGTTCTTTGTGCATACATGTGAATTCTTTTGTGAGTAAGAGAGTTGTTCTTTGATGCTTAGTCCTTAATTTATATTCAATCTTTTGAATTGAGTGTGTGGACTATTTCTTCTTGTGAGGGCATTTGTTTCATGATGGATAGGTGATTTTATTAGCTTTCTCTGATGAGAGTCGGTGAGCAAGCTTAAATTTGATGAGTTCAAAGTCCTTCCTTGAGGTTAGGACGTTAGAGGTTTGTTGTTTATTTGGATGTCTTGCATAATGATTGAAAAGTCTACTTGATGTTTTGAAATTGGTATATGACTTAATTGTTTGTATTAACCAAAGTGATGACATTCCTATTTTGATTTTTTGAGATGAGATTTAATGTTTGCTCGAGGACGAACAAAAGTTTAAGTGTTGGGTGTTGATGTGAGGCCAAAATACATATTTTTAATCATTATTTTCCTCACATTTATTATTTATATTTGTCTTTTTTGAGCGTGAATTTTATGAATTATGCTAAATAATATATTTTATTTGAAGGAATAAATTGGCGTAAAATTGAAGAAGTTTGAAGCTAAAACGAATTAAAGAAGAAAAGTTGAAGAAGAAAATCACACCGGCAGCTTAATGGATTAAATTTAATAAAATAATATATTTATACATGTGAGCAGTAAGCGAATTGCAATTGGAATTGCAATTGCATAATACTGCCACGTGTCGCAGCTGGAGGCTCTTAATTTTGAGGCGGCGAACGGTTCCAACACCACGAAATAAAAAGACGGAAATTCCAATTTAATTGGGTTTTGATTTCTTAATTTGTCTTGAACTCAATTATTTTATTTAGGGTTTCTATATCTATAAATAGGGCATGAAAAATTATTCTTTGGGAGTCAAGAACCAAGAAACGAGACACAATATAAATTTTCTTATAGCTTAGGAACTTTAGAAGAGCCGTCGTGGAGGTCGGAGAATTGTGGTTTATTCTTTCTTCTCCTTTATTATTTATTTATATTCGTTATTAGTAAAATATAATTTAGCTATTGTTCTTGAATTTTTATGATTAACACAAGCATATTTATTTTAATAAATTTTAATTGTGTTTTTTGAGATAATGAGTAGCTAAATTTCATAAGTAGGGTTGTGGGAACCATAATGAATTATTAAAGTAAGTTTATGTACAAAGTGATTCTTGAATGATTTTTATGCATGTATTGTTAATCCTTTCGTTTAGAAGTCTTTTTAACGGTGACCAACGTTAGAATTCGCCTCGTTCCTACTTGTCGGACCAAGGAGGTAATGAATGAGAAAAAGATTAAACAACAGAGATTTAGTGGAAGCTATCTGATAGTCTAATGTAAATTGGTGCGAGGGTGAAAACTAAGTCATACATTGATGTGATGTCTAATCTGAGGTAAAGGTAAGGGTTAGTAAAGTATACACTCATAGCCAGACCAAGGTGCGTAGTGAAATTCCCTATTTAGAGGACCAATCACTTAGGGATACCTAACTTACCAACCTTGCATGCTAAAAATTGAAATAGATCACTAGTACAATATTCTTGCTATTTTATGAAATCATATGGAACACATTCCTAGTTATTTCTAATAATCTGAATATAAATAAATACTTAGTTCAAAGCTATTTTATTCTTTTTATTTTTGTTTCAATTTAAATCACCCCATTTTTAAATAACGACTATCGAGTTAAATATTTGTTATTGACAATATTCTTCCATATTCTCTGTGGGATCGACCCCGACTCATAGTTGGGTAAATATAAAACATACGATCGTTTATATTTCTTTTCAAGAAGTATATTTGGACGTTATCAACTTTACATTTAGCTCATGTGGTTTTATGTCGGTTATTAGTAGCTCCCATAGTCAGATCCTACTGCATTTGACCAGGTTCCCAGTTACATTTCAGTATTCAGTTTCAGCATGTTATGTACTTGGTCATTGCATTCAGTTAGCTCAGTATTCAGTATATTTCAGTATTTCCATCATGTTCAGATTATATCATTGATTAGTATGCTTTATTAAGTTATGTGTATATTGTTTAGCTTTATCCTATCATGCGTGCTCAGTACCTTTCAAGTACTGACACATACTCTGCGCTTATTTTCTCGTGATGTAGGTTCATGTCCTCAGCATTCAGATCACGCATAGATCGGTTCCCGATCTCCAGTTCAGCAGTATCAGTGGTGAGTCCTCATGCTTCGAGGATGATTTACATGTTCTTTATTCAGTCTTCCCTTTTTAGTTTCAGTTTTTTTAGAGTTAGTTGGGGGCATGTCCCAGCATCTCTAGTCAGTTAGAGGCTTATATTCAGACATAGTTAGATTCAGTTTTAGATGTGAGTTTAATTTTTCAATTGTTATTAAACTCATAGTTTCTTTATATTCAGATAGTATTGGGTATTTTCCATCATTTAGTTATCTCATAATTTAGCTTCCACATTAGTTCATCTTTTCACAGATATATTCAGTTTGCTTATGCTATGCCAGCTCAGGGTTAGCTTGGGGTCACTCGTGATCCTAGGTCCCGTGTTTACGCCCAGGGATAGCCTCGAGGTGTGACAATATGTGTAGTAATTGCTTGAGAGTAGAAGCATGTAGACATCAATTGAATTAGATTAAAATATATATGATGAATCATGATTAGTAATGCTTGAGATTTAGCCTTTATGATGACATATGACTAAAATTGCTTAAGAATGAAGCATGTGATTAGAATGTCTTGTGATCTAGGCCTATATGAGGATTGTATGAAGTAAAGTTTCGAGAGTAAGGTGGTAGTTATGAATGTTGACTTCTAGGGTTTTGAAGGTAAAGATAATATGATGAATTATGTATGTTAAGGCCCTAAGAGTAAAGTTGATATGATAATGGTAGACTACTAGCTAGAATTGTTGTGGAAGGACTTTACCCATCTAATCTACCTTAAGTATGATTGAATGTATGAAGTGATAGAATCACATGAGTTATGATAGTATTCATATCTAATGTAGTAATTCTAGATGTGTTGATTTGATATGAGCCTTGATCCTTGAAAGGGCAAAATATGATATTATTCATGTTTTATGAAAGCTATGTAGATGCTTTATGAACACTTTGAGAGTGAAGTGTCTATGATCATGATATGTTGTTGTGTTGTTGAAAGGATATTCTCATATACACACTTATGCATGAATATGATATGACATAAAAGGTTCTCTCACATAGAATGATTCTAGGTTGAAAGGTTTGCTCACCTAAAATTAATCTAAGTCCAAGGACTATGAAATGTGATGAGGCTTGAGGTGATTACCCCAAAGACCTTTATATGAGAAGGATGTGAGGTGATTTCCCTTGTTCCAAAATAGATAAACATGAGGTGATTACCCATGTCATATGATGAGGAGTGTGACGTGATTAACCTTTATATATGTATGACTCCTAAGGCAAGGGAAGAGGTGATCACCCATTGGCCTTTATGTTGATCAAAGAGGCGAATACCTATGATCCATATTAAGTGATGTGGAGGCGAATACCTACATTACACCCTATTAGGACATGGAGGCGAATACCTATGATTCCTTAATATGAACATGGAGGCGAATACCTATGATTCCTTAATATGAATTATGAATTGTGTTGATTGTAGCTTTAAAGGCCTTCCATGATATGTATGACTAGAGGTGAATCCCCTCGCCTACGAATGATGAGCTAAATATGAGATCAAAAAGATGATCAATATGTATGATGGCCTAAAGGAGTACTTAGCATGGATGAGATTATGGGGTCTTATCCATGCATTGCACAAGTATGACTTGAAGCTACTTATGAAGTGTTTCTTATATGATGTATGCTTTGCTTGGATTGTTGCTATAGTTGCCTTCCTTGATATGTTTGATTAAAGGTGAAGATTCCCTTGTCTATGAGAATTAAGCTAGGGATGAGATCAAAAGATGGTAAATATGATTATGGTGGCCTAAAGGTGGTACTTAGTATGGGTGAGATTATGGGGTCTTATCCATGCATTGCACAAGTATGCTTTGAGGTTACTTGAGAAGTAGTTCTCTTATGATATGAAGGTACAAGTATTGAATATGCTATGAAGATCTAGGGATTTACTATGTTATGAATATGATGTATCTCTTATGTTTATTGATTATGTCTATGTTGGAGATTATGCCTATGACTATGTTGTTATCTCTTATGCTTAAATCTTATGTCTTATGTTGACTAACGCTTATGTTATACTCTTATGATGTTATGTTAGTTATCATATTTAGTACATTTTGTACTAACGCATACTCTTGCCTACATTCTTATCAAATGTAGGGTCCGGCGATGTTGAGTTCCATCCCCGTGGCTAGGTTCGTAGTAGAGCAAGGAGTTGAAGATTGGTGAGTTCTCATAGCATTCGAGGATATAACCACCATTTCCTTTATGTTTCTCTTTTATGTTTTAGTCTTTTGTATGGGCTGCGTCCCAAAGATTATCATGTATTAGATGGTTTGAGACAAAGTGTTATAGACTTCCGCTTGCTTTTATAAAAGATTTCGACTGTATGATTTTTTTTTTTAAATTTCCACATCATTTCTATTGCTTTATGTTATGATATGCTAAGTGGCTTGTATGAGGTCCTTCGGGGCCTTGTACGCCATTTTACATCTAGGGTGTACCTCTGGGTCGTGATAAACTTAGTATCAGAGCACAAGGTTTAGAATGATTCTAGGATGTCTCAAAACCACGTCTAGTAGAGTATTGTTCATAAGTGTGAAGCGTGCCACATTTATGATTGGGAAGCTATTAGATAATTAAGAAATCTCACCTCTTCATTCTCTAAGTCGTGCGATAGAGTTTAACTCTATAAGGTCTTTCTCCTAAGATGGAGGCTAAGAGAAGAGAGGACAATCAAGTTTCTCCTTGTGGTTCGGCTGCGAATGCTCCTAAGAAAAATAGGTTTTATGCACTTCAAGCTAGAGGTGAAGGAGAGTGTGCTCCCGATGTGGATCCCGGTATGTTAGTAGCTTCTTAATTGTTGTTGTGAATTGCTAGATTTTTGATGTTATCTTTGTGATATTTAGGTTGCACTCCTACTATGCTCCCATGTGATTATAGAACCCATATAGTTAATTGTTAGTTTCCGAATGAGCCTATCCGTGAGTGCAAGGGGGAAGTTTAAGCCATAAGTTTGGGTTATTTCTTATCTTGAAGTTGACTTTGAGGGTTGCATGTACCAACTAGTTAAGGTGAGGAAGAAAAGTTCAAGTGTTGACCAACTTCAAAGAGGTAGTTTCGTTTAAGATTGATCTTAAGTATGGTCATTATGAATAGGGTGTTTAAATAATACCTAGATGTGTTTGGCTAGTAGACTCTACCAAGGGTAGTGTTATGGTCTAAGATGGTTCCGGATCATTTTATGTGTTAAAAGTGAAAGTTAAGCAATGTCTTGATCCGACCTTAGTAGAATTGAAAGAGATGGTGCCTAGAAAATCCGTTGAGGCTTCCTCCCCAGGGGAGATGGTATGCCTTGATGGCAAGGTCATTGTATGTTTCTAGTGTTTGTGACTTGGGCTTACTTGACATATCCCACCCATGAAGGTTGTACTGAGTTTAGTATGACAAAGAAGCTTAGTCCCCGTTTTGTAGGCCCATGAGAGATCTTGAGGCATGTGGTTAGGGTGCTTATGAGTTAGCCTTGCCTAGTGAGTTAGCATAGGAGTATCCATTTTTCCATGTCTCTAAATTGAAAAGAGTGTGTTCTAGATCCGACACCCCTAGTTCCCTTTGAAAGTTTTGGAGTAGATGAAAGCTTCTTAAGACGGAGAGTTCCTTGTGATTAGCTCTTTATGTGAAGTCATGTGTGTTTATGTGTTGCCATGATTTCCTTATGTGATGCATGTTCATGAAAAAGCTTGAGTCTTGGTAGAAATGACTTATGTGAATTGTTTTTCTCTTGTTGTAGTGCATTGAGTAGAGTCGCCTATAGACTTCATGCGATGAATAGATGAGCTTGTCTTAGTTCGGAGTTTGAGAGATTCCTCCTTGAATGAATCTTTTTGAGAGTAAATTGTGTATGAGCTCAATGAGATTATGTTGAGCATGTTTTAGTCCTGAGATGATAGTTCCTCCTTGAACATGATTAATTATGAGAATTTCATGCATAATGGGTTGTTATAGGTAGTTCATACTTCCTAGTGTTGCATTGAGTATGTTTTTCTTGGAGATGAAGTTCCTCATTTGTTTATGTGCATTTAGATGAGTTGCATGCATGATTGGTTGCTAGTCTAGAGTCGTGAACTTAAGAAGTGCCTAGAATGTCATTCGAAGACGAATGTTCCCAAGGGGGAGATATTGTAACACCCCAGAAACTAGTAGGCTAAACAAGAGCTTGACGTGAGGGTTAGAGTCGTAGATATAATTCCCCGAACTTAAAATGAAGGGTTCCGGGACAGAACGTCAAGGTACGACCCCCAAGGACCAACCAAGGGTGCTTGAGGAGGACCCTAGCAAGCTGCCCAAAATAGTTTACCTACGAAGGGACCCACGCCTCGTAAGGGGGCCCACACCCCATGGGTGAGGGGTCATGGGTCAGGGTCGCTAAAACAGTGTCGCAGACCACCACCCACGCTTGACTAGCACGCCCCGTGGGTGTGGTCTCATGGGTGAGGTAGTGACTTGGTTTGAGGCGGTTAAGTTAGGGCATGATGGAACTTTCCGGAATTAATTAGGGGTTAAGTGGTGTCGTTTTAACCTTATTTAAACCACCTATATAAAGACTTTAGACCCCTAAAGTCATTGATCCTAGTCATTATTTTAATTCACCAAAAAGAACCCAATTCCCTCTAAAAATCCTCTCTCTAGAAAGTTAAGAAGAAGAAGAAGCAACGAAGCAAGCTAGGTCAAGTCAAGACTCCATTGTTGCAAGCTTTGTGAGGTTTTATAACCAAGGTATGATAGCTTATTCATCCATGGATTCTTCCATCCATAGAGTCCCCTAGAATTCCCCCAATTGTGAAGATGAAATCCCCAATTCAAGTTAGGGTTCCTTCCAATATTGTGGGTTAAGTTGATTATGGATCCAATTGAGTGGATATTGATTGTTTATGATTGAATTAGTAGTGAATCACGTTTTTATGATGAAATTACATGTTTTTCATGTCTAACTCTAGTCTAATTGATGAAATTGAAGTAATCTGGGTTTATGCCTTAAGAAGAGAAATTGAGGAATTAGAGATGATCTTCTAGGGTTGATGATATGTGCAGTAAATTCTTGAGAGTAGAAGCATGTAGACATCAATTGAATTAGATTAAAATATATATGATGAATCATGATTAGTAATGCTTGAGATTTAGCCTTTATGATGACATATGACTAGAATTGCTTAAGAATGAAGCATGTGATTAGAATGTCTTGTGATCTAGGCCTATATGAGGATTGTATGAAGTAAAACTTTGAGAGTAAGGCTTTTTTTATGAATGTTGACTTCTAGGGTTTTGAAGGTAAAGCTAATATGATGAATTATGTATGTTAAGGCCCTAAGAGTGAAGTTGATACGATAATGGTAGACTAATAGCTAGAATTGTTGTGGAAGGACTTTACCCACCTAATCTACCTTAAGTATGATTGAATGCATGAAGTGATAGAATCACATAAGTTATGATAGTATCTATGTCTAATGTAGTAATTCTAGATGTGTTGATTTGATATGAGCCTTGACCCTTGAAAGGGCAAAATATGATATTATGCATGTTTTATGAAAGCTATGTACATGCTTTATGAACACTTTGAGAGTGAAGTGTCTATGGTCATGATATGTTGTTGTGTTGTTGAAAGGATATTCTCATATACACACTTATGCATGAATATGATATGATATGAAATGTTCTCTCACATAGAATGATTCTCGGTTGAAAGGTTTGCTCAGCTAAAATGAATCTAAGTCCAAGGACTATGAAATGTGATGAGGCTTGAGGTGATTCCCCCAAAGACCTTTATATGAGAAGGATGTGAGGTGATTTCCCTTATTCAAAAATAGATAAACATGAGGTGATTACCCATGACATATGATTAGGACTGTGAGGTGATTACCCTTTATATATGTATGACTCCTAAGGCAAGGCAAGAGGTGATCACCCATTAGCCTTTACGTTGATCCTGGAGGCGAATACCTATGATCCATATTAAGTGATGTGGAGGCGAATACATACATTAACACCCTATTAGGACATGGAGGTGAAAACCTATGATTCCTTAATATGAACATGGAGGTGAATACCTATGATTCTTTAATATGAACATGGAGACGAATACCTATGATTCCTTAATATGAACATGAAGGCGAATACCTATGATTCCTTAATAAGAAAATGGAGGCGAATACCTATGATTCCTTAATATCTTGAAAGGCCTTCCATGATATGTATGACTAGAGGTGATTCCCCTTCCCTATGAATGATGAGCTAAATATGAGATCAAAGAGATGATCAGTATGTATGATGGCCTAAAAGAGTACTTAGCATGGGTCAGATTAAGGGGTCTTATCCATGCATTGCACAAGTATGACTTAAAGCTACTTATGAAGTGTTTCTTATATGATGTATGCTTTGCTTGGATTGTTGCTATAGTTGCCTTCCTTGATATGTTTGATTAAAGGTGAAGATTCCCTTGTCTATGAGAATTAAGCTAGGGATGAGATCAAAAGATGGTAAATATGATTATGGTGGCCTAAAGGTGGTACTTAGTATGGGTGAGATTATGGGGTCTTATCCATGCATTGCACAAGTATGCTTTGAGGTTACTTGAGAAGTAGTTCTCTTATGATATGAAGGTACAAGTATTGACTATGCTATGAAGATCTAGGGATTTACTATGTTATGAATATGATGTATCTCTTATGTTTATTGATTATGTCTATGTTGGAGATTATGCCTATGACTATGTTGTTATCTCTTATGCTTAAATCTTATGTCTTATGTTGACTAACGCTTACGTTATACTCTTATGATGTTATGTTAGTTATCATATTTAGTACATTTTGTACTAACGCATACTATTGCCTACATTCTTATCAAATGTAGGGTCCGACGATGTTGAGTTCCATCCCCGTGGCTAGGTTCGTAGTAGAGCAAGGAGTTGAAGATTGGTGAGTCCTCATAGCATTCGAGGATATAACCACCATTTCCTTTTTGTTTCTCTTTTATGTTTTAGACTTTTGTATGGGCTGCGTCCCAAAGATTATCATGTATTAGATGGTTTGAGACAAAGTGTATAGACTTCCGCTTGCTTTTATAAAAGACTTCGATTGTATGGAAAAAGTTTTAAAATTTCCGCATCATTTCTTTTGCTTTATGTTATGATATGCTAAGTGGCTTGTATGAGGTCCTTTGGCATCTTGTACGCCATGTTACATATAGGGTGTACCCCTGGGTCGTGAGAACCCATGAAGGGTTTTATGAGGTTTGGCAAGAAGGGGAAGCTTAGTCCCCGGTATATTGGTCCTTACATGATATCCAAGAGGATTGACAATGTAGCCTATGAGTTGGAACTACAACCAAAGTTAGCAGCAGTCCATCCGCTATTCCACATATCAATGTTAAAGAAGTGTATGGGCGATCCTTCAGTTAATATACCTACTGAAAATATTAGTATTAAGGACATCCTATCTTATGAGGAGATTCCCGTTGAGATACTTGATCGTCAGGTTTACAAGTTGAGAACCAAGGAGGTTGCATCAGTCAAGGTTTTATGGAGAAACTAGTTTGTTGAGGAAGTTACTTGGGAAACTGAGGAAGATATGAAAAAAAGATACCCACATATTTTTACCTCCGTAGAAGCTTCAAACCAATGTACTAATTCTTTCCTTGGTACTTTTTAAGTTTAAATGTTGTGTTAAATTCCATATTGGGTGTTTGAGCTGGGTGTTAGATGTTGCCACTCTTAGTCTACTTAGAGTAATCTCATTCGAGGATGAATGTTACCAAGGGGGAGATTTTGTGAAATCCCGCCTTATAAAGAGCTAAATTTAGAAAGAACTAATTTGGAAAGAGCCAAATTGAAAATTTTGCAAGATACGCTTAAGTTGTGAGTTTGAGTCAATTTTAAATGGCCATAACATTCAGCACATGATGAGTTAGGTGGCCTATAAGATTTCAAATGAAAGGTCTTTGAATCCTCTTTCCAACGCCACCGAGTTTGCTAAATTTCAAGTTCGGATGAGGGAGATATGCGTGTTTGAAGTTAGCCTGTCCTGTTAAGGAAAGTTACCAGGGTTAATGAGGGGTAGTTTGGTCTTTTCCTTATCCCATCAGCTTAAAACATTTCTTGTAATATTTTAGGGGTTAAAACTAATTTGGGTCAGTTTTCACAATACTAAATATGCTTAGGGTTTTGAGCGGAGTTCAAGAAGAGGAAAAGAGTAGAAAAGGAAGAACGGTCAAGATTGTTGCAATCTTCAAGGGGTTTTCGCCAAGGATTCGATCCTAAGAGGTATGTACGCTTCCATAGTTATGGGTTCGTTCACCCACATGCCAATCATGATTTATGTTATCGAATTCATCTATAAATATTGAGAAATTTAGGTTCTTGATGAGTTTTTTGAATTGTTGTTCTCCATTCTTGAATTTTGATGTTTGGTTGAGTTCTTGAGGCGAGGATCTTGTTAATAAGCATTATTCTTGAGGGGTTTTGAGTAGATTTTCATGTAAATAAGTTGAGTAAACGAATCTAAGAGGGTTTTTAAGAAACTATTCGATTCTAGGCGAATTAGGGTCAGAAAATGAGAAACAAATTCATCGGATTTTCTGGGCAGGGAGCTGGTGGACCGCGCCAGCAGTGCACCAGGAAGATCCCTCTGAAGTTTAGGGGCTGGCTCCCTGCGCCAGGGTCGCCTGCCCCGTCCTGTTTCATCGTTTGACCTGTCAAAGTTCCTTTACGGTGTACCTTTACTCCTTTTCTGATTCTAACTACTCTAAATGACATCTAAACATCGAGAGATCATTCATAATATGAATCATAACCCTTGAATTGATAATTCAAATTCAAGGTAGAGTTGAGAGTAAAGTCTTAAGAGTTCTTTCGAGTCATTTTGAGAAGTCTTTACAATCTTTTAAAACTTGTTTTAAAACTTGAGTACTTGATTTTAAGTATGAGAAGAGTTGAGTTTAATTTTTCAAAATTAATATATGAGAACTAAGTATTCCCAAGAGTAAATGTTTTAAAATTTAAAATGAGGGGAAACATCGATTTCCAAATGAGTTCATGAGGAGTTTTGAGTACTCTCACTTTTAAGAGAAATATTTTGAGTAATTATCTCAAAGTTTGAGGATGAGAAAAAGTTTTTAAACATATGATCCGAGTTATATTTTGGGAGTAGTATTGAGCACCGATATGGGGATGAGTGCAAATAACTCAAAGTCCTCATAAACCATGTAGCCAACGTGGGTAGAAAGGGTCATACTTTTTAGATGATTCATTATTGCTTTTTTAGCATAGCTTAGTAGATCCACTTAGTTGAGGATGTCTTATACTCCGACAAGGTATAGGACAGTTCTGGCAGCGTGGGCGAGACACTGTATCATCACACAACTCATAGTGATGGTTGTCTGTTAGAGAATCTCCCAAATTGAGTTATTTTGTATTTTACATACAAACATAGTTACTATTGTATTTTTAAATACATTGAGTTGTTATCTACTATTTTAAATGCTTTATATAAACTGCATCTTTATTGTTGTTTTTATACTGTATTGAGTTGAATATCCATGAGTTGAGGTTGAGTTGAGTAGAGTTGATGTGAGTATGTTTCCTTCTTTCCAAGTTCAAGCTTTTATGTTATGTTCAGAATTCCCCTTAAATGCTCGTACATTCAATGTACTGATGCCATTTGGCCTGCATCGTTTCATGATGCAGATACAAGAGATCGGGGTCATCAACAAGCGATTCGTTGATACCATTTGTAGTTCTAAAGTTGGTTGGTGAGCCTCCTTGCTTTCGGAGGATCCCTTATTTATTTTCATCTATTTCAGTTTTATTAGGATGGTCGAGGTTCTTGTCCCGACATCACTCATAGTATTAGAGGCTTCATATATAGAAATTAGTAGTTCATGAGCCTTTTTCATTTCCATTGTTGCTGTTTGAGACTCGAGTTGCCTTCTTTGGGCCAGTTGAATGTTCTTATACATTTCTGAGTTTATCATTTTGAGACATTGAGTTTAAAGTTTTACTTTTAAAGTTCTTTTATTGTTGAGTAAGTCTTCCGCTGAGTATCGAGCCAGGCCAAGGGTTCGCTTGGGGCCAGTAATGGTTCTCGAGTGCCGGCCACGTCTAGGGTGTAGGCTCGGAGAGTGACATTTATATTTTATTAAAAGCCAACACCTTTTCACATTGATGGTAGTGACTTCTCCGAAGGGTTTTGAGTTATTTTAAAAAGGTGTGACTTTTTCAATAAGATGTGACTATTTGGAGTGGTTCTGATGTTTTTGAAGAGTTGTGACTTATCAGATTGTAACACCCCGGATTCGAGAAAGGGCAACATAGCAGTTTTTTAAAAGTTCCAGGTGCCATCGACGGAGTCCAACCACGGCCCGTGAAGTCAACCACGGACCGTAGGTCTGGTCCGTGGATGGGCACCCTAAGACTGTTCAGAAGTCTTGGAACTATGTCCTGGACCAACGGACCGTCGGTGGGTCCACGGTCCGTGGTTGAGGGTCCATGGTCCAGACCCTAAAATGTTGAGTTTCTGACCATGATCGATGGACGTGCAGGATGGACCGTCGGTCAGACAACAGTCCGTCGATTAGGGTCCGTAGGTCGTGGGTCGACAATTATTTTTAGGGGCAGTTGGGTCTTTTCCTAATTAGTCTAGCCTAATACTATGTCATTTTACCCATGTCTAAAACCCCTATATAAGTGATTTTAACCCCAAAACTTACCCATTCAATTCATTCTCTTAAATTCACCAAAAGAAATGGGTTCTTCCTCTCTAAAATATTTGTCTCTCTAGAAGCTTGAAGAAGAAATTGAAGCTAGGGCTCAAGTTCAAGTCTCCATTCCTCAATTGCTTTTGGGATTTGATAGAAAGGTATGATAGATTTTCATCCATGGAATCCTTGCATCAATGGAGCCCCTAAGTTCTCCAATTGAAAAGTAGAAATTCCCCAATTTGAGTTAGGTTTTTTTCTAAGTTATGGGTCTTTATGAACGTTGATTCAATTCATTGAATTATGATTGTTTATGCATGAATTGAGAGGATTCTATGCTTTTATGATGAAATTCCATGTACCCATGCTTAACCCATGTTTCTAAGATGAAATTGATGTAAATGAGTTTTTTTCTATGAAAGGAGAATTTATGGATTTATGTGCATTCTTATAGGATAAATAAGAGGTGATATGTATTGCTTCGAGATTGAAGCATATGTGATGATTCTGATATGAATTGCTTTGAGAGTGAAGCACGTGTTATGAATTATTGATTATTGATGTAATTGTTATCGAAGGGATCTTTCCCACATGATTTTCTTATGTATGAATCTGAAAGGCTTTCTCACATTGAATGATTCTAGGTTGAAAGGATTGCTCACCTAAAGTGAATCTAACCTTAGGAATTATGAGGATGATGAGGCTATAAGTGATTACCTTGACCTCCAATGAGAAGAATATGAGGTGATTACCCATATTTCTTAGAGTCGGACTAGAGGCAAATACCCATGATCCTAAGTAAAAGACAAGAGGTGAGTACCCATGTCATATGATAGAAAGACAAGAGGCGAATACCCATGTCACATGATGTCGGGACTAGAGGCGACAACTCATGATCCCATAGTAAGACAGACAAGAGGCGACTACCCATGATCCTATAGTAAGAGGGACAAGAGGCGACTACCCATGATCCCAAAGTAAGAAGGGCTAGGGGCGATTGCCCATGTTCCTTTATAGTAAGGCAAGAGGCGATTCCCCATGTCTTTAAAAGATAAGCTAGAAGATGTTATGATAGGTGATGAGCTTGGATTGTTGCTTGAGTTTGCCTTCTATGATGAGTAAAACTAGTGGCGGATTACCCATGTCTTGGCTAAGTATGAATTGAGGTTACTTCAAGAAGTACTCCTTATATGTGAAATTATCTATTATGTGCATTGATTATGCTTTATGACTTATGTTGTCTAACTCTTATGTTATATTTATGCAAGTTATCATATTTAGTACATTTTTGTACTAACGCATACTCTTGCCTACATTTCTTATCCAAATGTAGGGTTTGACATTCCCGATTCTCATCCCCATGGCTAGGATCTATATTAGAAGAAGAGTTGAGGATTGGTGAGTCCTCATTCATCCGAGGATATGGCCACTACTTTCCTTATGTTCTCGAATTCCATGTTTTGATCACATTTTTATATGTCGGTTACTAGTATCTCCTACGGTCTAGTTTTAGTTATTGCATTGACTTTTACCTAGTTATATCAGTTTAGTACTTATCAGTTGCATGTTTTACTACTTGGTGATTGACTTTAGGATTATAAATGCCGGTTGTATTTAATTCAACATTTCATATTGGGCATGTTTCACATAATTGTATAATGCATGTCTCACATACTCAATACATTTAAAGTACTGACCACATACCTTTCTTCACTATATTATTTTATTATATAGATGCAGACGCTTAGAATCAAGCTTGTAGTTAGTATGATTTCTGATCAGCCCAACAACAATGTTGGTGAGTCCTCACCATTCGAGGACAACCCTTAGGTATTTGTTTTTTGTTTTGTCTTCAAGTTTTGATAAAATTAGAGTTAGCTGGGTGTATGTTGCAACAACTCATCTTAGTAGAGGCTTTTCAGGAAAGCTGACATATGTTAGTTCTTAGTTTTTTGTTATGTTCAATGAACTCTCTTTTTAGTAATAAGGTTTATGATTTAGACTTCACATATCTATTGGGCTCAACTTCCGCATAATTTATTTTCATTTGTCTTTTATAAAAATCTTAGTGTTATGCCAAACCATAGGTTAGCTTGGGGTCACTTGCAGCTCTAAGCACCGTGTTACGACTAGGGGGTAATTTCGGATCATGACATTATAACCATCTGCTATGGAGGTGGTAGAAAGATACATCAAATCTGTAGTCTATACAATAGAGATAAAAATACACAGACTTTACCCCATACAAAGATCATAAATTTATAAATACACTATATAAAATAGACTCAATGAACTCAATTCTAATAGAAAGGTAGCCAATTAAGCAAACACAAACAATGTAGCTCCTAAAAAAAGATGATAGTGTAATATTATGAACTGTAGAATCATCTTGACTGATAAAATATCAATAAAGGCTTCATATTATTAGGATAAAACTTTCAAAGTATTATTCTATTGACTTCATCTCAGAATCTACCAAGTAAAACTGAAAATAAGAACCAAATGAAAAGAGAATCAACACCTGCAAAAGCCTAAATATAGGATAAACTGACAATATCTAACAAAAATGAAGGAAAATCACTACAATGAGTAGATGACCTTACTTACAATAATTATTTGATAACAAATCAACAAAAATAAAATTAATGACAAATGATCAACCTAGATCATACAATTTTAGAAAATTGATGAGGCACGAGACACAGAGTGGAAAGATTAATTAATTTGAATTACTTTGGAATAACCATTAAGCATATCTTGCACAATACAACCAAAAGAACCCCTTATACGATTCCCAATTTTATATTTACATGAACCTTTTTGGATTGTTGTAAGAGATAAATCAACAACAACCTAAACATTTATAGAATGTTGGTGGCAGAAGCGGAGAAATTATATTTCACGAACAGTGACAAGATCATAAATAATTTGAAATAGTATTTGAATCTACAAATCAATTCTTTCTAGATCTTAGTATAAGAAATGAAAACTAAACAGGATCTAGAAAGTGTTGACTTTCAGATTCAAACATAATTTCAAATTATTTCTGATCTGGTCCCTATTCGTGAAATACAATTTCTCCGCTTCTGCCACCAACATCCTATAGGTAATTAGGTTGTTGTGGAATTGTCTCTTGACACAATCCAAGAAGGTTCATGTCAATGTAAAATTGAGAATTGTAGGAGGCACCCTTCTGTTTGTATTGTGCAAGATATGCCTAATGGTTTCTCCAAGGTTATTCAACTTAATTTATCTTCCGGCGTTGCGTCTCATGTAGGCCTCAACAATTTTCTAAAATTTAATGAGTTAGGTTGATAATTTTCTATTGATTTTCTTCTTGTTGATTTGTCATCAAATAATTATTGTAAGTACCCAGTACTCTTTGTAGTCATTTCCCTTCATTTTGGTTAGATATTGTCAGTTCATCCTATATTTGCAAGTGTTGATTCTCTTGTCATTTGGTTCTAATTTTTGGTTTTCCTTGACGGATTCTAAGATGGAGTCAATAAAGTGCTTTGAAAGATTTTTACTAATAATATGAACCCTCTATTGATATTTTATCGGTCAAGATGATTCTATCGTTCATAGTACTACAGTAATCTAATTTTAAATTATTCATTTTACCCCTAATAAGACAATTTATAGCCACAAAAATATTTATGACTTATTTTAGACTACAAGTTTTAAAAGTCCTTTTTTCTTTCTTAAAATTGTTACTTAATTATTTTATGAAGATTTTTTTTGGATATTTGGGTACGAAAATTTATTGATATGTATAAAAGAAAACAAAAAAATTGAGTCAAATTTGATGGGTTGGGTTATGAAACATCATTTAGCCCAACGTGACCCAGCGTATCTTAGCCCAAGATTGATTTAGACTAGGTTGGGCGTTGATCCATCTATTGTTTCAGATCATCTTAACCAGCCCAACATTAGTCCAAGCTATCCATTTTCTGCCCCTATGTATGGAGTGGTTGTCGATGTTTGTGGTGGCTGGTTATGGGAGCAGGATCGTGCCTCAAAAGTTGATGACAATGGTTGTGTGTTAATAAAGGATAGAGTAATTATAAAAAAATCTATATATATAAGTGAGTAATTATTTAATGTTGAATTCCAACAATATTAAACAATTCATATATCAAAGAGAAAAACATTAAATAAATTATAATATAAATAATACAAATTCAGACTTTCCACAATTAAAAATAAACGGGACCTCAATCAAAGATTCTTTACCCTTTATATAGCTAGGTTGCCTGCTAACCAGATAAAAGAGAGAGAAGTTAGAACAACAAACTACTTTATGAGCTACGGGTTTAGGGTTTCACTTTATAAGTACTACCCCCACCCCCATAACTTGGTAAAAGGCCGTAATTCTTATCTATAGGCTCGAATTGATTTTCAAGCATTAATATTGGGGGCTTTCTGAAACAAATTTATAGGCATTGAACTTCAAGGTTACAATTCATATATTCACTAATCCTAGAAAAAAATGTAGAATTTGCAACTCTTAGATAATTTTGATCATCAGGGTTTCCTCGCATAAATTACAAAGTACACATGTAAATATAAAAACACAAGATTTCAAATCCACAAACAAGATTATTACCTTTAACCATTTGAATATATATATATATATATGAACATTGGTAATCATTTCTCACATGGATTTATTTCTAGAACAGAGTTATTCGTCTCCCATCCTTTCTTCCAAAGTCGGTGATATTGGACAAGGCTTGATCGCCATGTTGATCTCAGGTTAAACTTTCTTGCCCAATATTATTGGTAACTGGAGGTCAAAGATTACTAATTCATAACTTGCCGTGATAATATATTCAGAGCATATGCTTCTAATTCCATTTCAAGTATATATCCATATGACATTCATTCTCCATCAGAACTAATGCATGCCTTTAACTATGATATGTATAGTTTTTATCATGAAACCAATGATCATTATTAGTATAGCTTACTTTCAATCTTAAATAAATTTGATACATGTGAATTTTCACTTCATGAAAACTCGGGATAAGCTTAAAACTGAGGTGTGATAGAAGAAGAATTTTGAGGAGAGAAAATACAACCATCTCCTTAAAGTAAGAATTACTTAACCATTCTTAGTTCAAACTCATGGTGAAGCATTTAAAAGTACTAGATAATGAAACACAACTTCCTTTCAAATCTATAAGCTTAAATAAAGCATAACTTTTACTAAAAGAACTAAGTGGCTTCTTCGACCTTCTACATCTGAAATTGGGTGCCAATAAGAATGTCCTTGAATGACTCAATGTAACAACTAGGATTCAAAAAGGAAAAAAAATTTCAGTTTTTCTCATACCTAGTGTCAAGACCAACGACACCATCCACGGCCCGTAGGTGGGATGACGGTCCATCGATGGTGGCTTGGTCCACGAGTTGGTTTTTTTCTAAGGATGTATAGTTCCAGAACTTTTTCAATGGTTCACTAGGATGGTCCGTTTTTCAATGCATGAGCTGTAGATAGGATTCGTAAGTGAGTCCCAGACTTAGAAAGATTTCAGAGGTAGAAGTCAAGAACGACGATCACGACAGACGGTCAGTAGACTGAACCACGGTCCGTAGGAAGGGGTCCGTCATTTGTGGCCCAGTAATTGAGTCTCTGAAGTCAACGACGGATGAACAGGATGGTCCGTAGGTTGAGCCACGGACCGTGGTTCACCACCGTCGTTGACAATGATAATTTAGTTGGAAAGAAAGGGCTTTTGGATCAACTTCAAATGGTCATATTTTTTAGTAAAAAATGAATTAGGTGGACCATGACCTATAAAATTATAGATAATTGAATCCTCTTTCCAACGCCGCCAAGTTTGCTAAAATCCAAGCTCCGAGTAAAAAGTTATGCTTGTTTTAGTGAAACCCTATCGAGCAGACCATGAACGACGACCCAGTCGATGGACGGTAGTCCAAACGACGGTCCGCCAGTCTCGTAGTAGATGGCATTTCATCAGTTTTTAAGTCATGGGTTATTGGGTCTTTTCCCAATTGTTTTAACTCAATACTACCTCATTTCGCCTTCTACCCAAAGCCCTATATAATGATTTTAAACCCCCAAATCACCCAAACCCAAAATTCTCTCAAATATTTCTCTCTCTAGAAGTTGAAAAAGAAAGCTAGGGTTTTAAGATCAAGCCTCCAAATCCTCCATTTCTTCCAAGTTTTTGGCATCAAGGTATGATAGTTTTCATCCATGGAACCCTTTCCTCTATCGAGTTCCCAAATTCTCCAATTTACAAAGTTAGAATTTGCTAATTGAGTTACGGTTTTCTTCAATTGTCATGGGTTTCTTTCAATGTTAATTTATGAACTTTTATGCATGAATTGAAGTAATTGCAAGTTCTTCAGGTGATTTCTCATGAACCCATGCATAACCCATATTTTCTAAGCTATGTTGATATAATGTGGGTCTTGAACTATGAAAGATGAATTTATGAAAATATGCATGTCGTCTCTTTATGAAATAGATGTAAATAAATTTGAAGATGCATTGACTTTGGAGACATGATGAAGCTTATGAATTATTGAAAAGAATATATGATCATGAAAGTATGTTTATGACTCAAGAAATCTTATAGATGAGATTGTCTATATGTTCTATGAAGCTTGGCCACATATTATGAATGACATCTAGATTTGCCCTCAATTCTTTGCGGGTTATTTTCCTAAATTAGGTCTTGTTTAGTATGATATCCGGATATTCCATCAATGATTAGAGACCATGATTTCAAAAATATTTCCATTAGTATGAGGGGCATCTCTAGCATGAAGTGAATGACTATGGGCCTTAAAAGCTATTATGAAAGATCATGGATGGTAAAAGGTTTTCTCATGCATTGTCTAAGTAGCTACCCTATGATAAGGCATGTGGTTACTACCCGTGTCTCTTAATGATAAGATAAGTCAAGACTTAATAACTACTCCATGGAATTTATGCTTAGCACCGAGAGGATATTGAGATGGAGGCTTTTCCGTGTTTAGGTCGGGTTTCTAGTAGCAATCTCCTTATCCCTTAATTATGTGCCCTTATAGGATGATGGTATAGATAGACATTAGCTAGTGGATCCACTTTAGCTCAAATCCATGGTTCTACCTTTGCTAGTAGGACAACCCTTTTCGGTGTGGGAGACATCGGGGATCATGTTATAGCTCACATGATCTTTATGTCGGTTAAGGCTAATTCCCACAATAATAATGAACTAAGGTTACTTCAAGAAGTATATCACATGTGTTCAAAGACAGTTTGACTTGCATTGATCATGATTATGAATATGTTTTCTAACTTCTTATCTTATGTTTTACTTCATACTTTTATGCATGACTATCATACTTAGTGCATTTTTGTACTAACGCATACTCTTGCCTACATTTCTTATCCTAAATGTAGGAACCGACCTTACAGATTCTCACTTCCGTGGCTAGGGATCTCATATAGAAGATTAAAGATTGGTATGTCATCATGTTCTGAGGACCAAGCCTTTACTTCATTATGTCTTTTCATTTTAGTTTTCAACTTGATGTATGGGCTACGCCCTGATAAACTCTTATGTACTAGATGACTTTGAGACGATGTTTAGATTTCTGCTTTTCTCTATAAAAAATTTATATGTTGAAATTGTATTTTAAATCTTTTAAACTCTATTATCTTGTATGATGTATGCTAAGTGGCTTGTATGGGGCCTTTCGGTGTCTTGTACGCCATGTTACTCCTAGGGGATACGTTGGGTCATGACGCTCAGGTTTTTCATCCATGGCAGCAAGTCAGTGTGGACGTAGCCCATACTGACAAAAGTCTTGGAGTTATAGCACTGTTTGATAGGAAGGGGAGGGATTTCAACAAAATTGATATTATTTGCATCAAGAATACGTGAGATGACCATGCCATAATGCAATTTGAGAGGATCAAAAGCAACTTCAATCATATAGTTAAGCACGAAAGAGGAAAGCTTAAGTATATGATTAGATATAAGGTAGTAGGTAAGGAGAATATCATGCTAAGTAAGGAAGGACAAAGACCTTGCACGAGGTATGAGAGTGGTTGCCACAATGTGAGCGAAGACCCTAATTTCAAAAGAAAGGGTTGGATCCTTCAAGAGAAACAAATTTCATGGATTGTAGATTGGACCTCATTGACACTCCTAAACATGTTGCTTCCTGTAGTTCCAGTAGAGTTCACTTACGAGATGGTACATCTACTAAGGTTTTGTTGTTTGTTTACCTTCAAGCTAGGGTTTCAAGGCTTCTAATCAAGTTCTTCTTCAAGATTCTTCAAAATTCTTTAAAATTCTTCAAGAACCCTGTTCTTTTAGGTATGTAAGGCTATCATAGTATTGGACTAGTTCATCCTCACGCCCTACATCTACTTTCAGATCAGTAAAAGAGTAGTCTAGGACTCTATCCCTACATTTGAGTATTCTTGAGATAATTTGATTTTAAGTTCTTGAGTTCCTGATTGTTTTTGAAATTCTATTCCTAATTTTTGAATTGCTATATGTTATGCATTGAGATTCTTGAGTTGATTCGTTCATGTTTATGTTTCAGCATGAATCCTATGAATTGAGTATTTTTTAGATGAGTATTATCGTTGAGTTCTGAGTACCGAGTTTCCATATTGCTATTAAGGTCCCTGAGTTGAGTCGTTCATGTCTATAATTCAACATGAACCCTATTAGAGTTATAAATCTTGAGAAGCTTTTTAAAGCCAACACTTGAGTTTTAAAATGAGTTTTTTTGAGGAAGTAAAGATGAGTTTTGAGAAAGAGGTGTATTCATGAGTTTCTATATGGTTATTGAGGTCCTCAAGCTGAGTCGTTCATGTCCATAATCCCGCATGAACCCTACGAATTGAGTTATAAGTCTTGAGAGTCTTTGAAAGTCAATCATTGTGTTTGAAACTGAGTTTTAAGAAAAAGTTTAAAGGTTCTATTTCATAAAGACTTAAAGAGTTTCTAATGTTTTTTTATTCATATATATATATATATATATATATATATATATATATTCATATCCACATGTACCTATGTTAATTATTGGACTTGAAAGATAAGTTCATAAGTGCATGTTTTCAAGAAGGTAAACACGTCTCATGTTTTGAAATGTATTTCAAGTAATGTAAGAAGTCCATTCTTTGTAATGGGTGAATTGAGCACAAAGTTATGTTAAATATTTTGTGAGTAGTATCGAGCACCGAGTTGGGTTAGAGTCTTTTATGATTCGGAAGTCCTATAAAACTACGTAGCTATCGTAGGATAGGATAGCATTGATTCTTCATGCGACTCCTCACTGCCTCTGAGAAGGCCAATTAGATGGATCCATAGTCAGGATATCATCCTATACCCCCGACAAGGTATAGGATAGGCCCTTGCAACGTGCGGCGGGACGTTCTATCATTGCCAGGCTCATGGTAATGGTTGTCGGCTAGAGAAACTCCCCACAAGTAAAGTATATTATTTTCATGTTGCTTTCATTATATATTTTATTGTAAAGCTTAAATAGTTTTCACTTCATGTTCATGTATTGATTCAGTTGAGTTGCTTTCAGTCATTCAGTTTAATTATTTGTTTACTCAGCCATATTACATACTCGTACATTTCATGTACTGATGTCGTTCGACCTGCATCCTTTTATGATGCAGATATTGATGTTCATGATTATCAACAGGTGCTTCGTTGAGATCATTCTACACTCTAGTTAGCTTTGGTGAGCCTCCTTGTATTCCAGAGGACTTCACAATTACTTTCCAGTTAGTAATTTTTTGGTGTCGTGGGTCTTGTCCTGATATCCTTCCTTAATAGTAGAGGCTTTATAGATAGACAGTTTTTGAGAGTCTTTCAGTTTCAGATATTCTATTTAAAACTTAAGTTTCATACTCAGTATATTCAGTGAAGTTTTGAGATTCAATTAACTTTTTTTAAACGTTTCTTTCAATTTGATGCTTATGTATGCTCAAGTTAGTCTTCCGCTTGTAGTCAGCCAGGATGAGGGTTTGCTTGGGGACCAGCAATGGTTCTTGAGTGCTGGCCACATCCAGGGTGTAGGCTCGGGTCATGACAAACTTAGTATCAGAGCATAGAGTTCAAGTGTCATCGGGTGTCTATGAAGCCGTGTCAGTAGGATCTTGTTTATAGTTGTGAGAGCCCCACTTCTATAAATGAGGGACTACATACATTTAAGAAAAGTTTCCCTTCTTTCACACTCAAAATCGTACAATAGAACTATGTCATAAGGAACTTATTCTAACTCATGCGTTTCTCAGATCCATTTGACTAACCCTCTTACTTAAGGTAGTTGAAACGCAAAGCCAGATCCTTATCGATGAGTAATTCTTAGCAAAAATCTTGAGAAAGTCATGAGACTGCAGAGGTGCTTGAGAGAAGCCCGTAAGTGAGCTTAAGTGTTGAGATTCAAAATAATGCGCTCTTATTCATATGAATCGTGCTTCGAGCTAAAAGCGGGGCCTACTCTCAAAATCTCTTCTCTAAACTTTATTTCAGTTGAGACCCCTATGAGGAAGTTTGTTTTAAAGCTTTTGTAGTATTTTCATCTGAAAAGATTGTATGAGTTACGCTGTTATAAGCAGTAGTAGTAAGAGTGCTCAGAGTTAGAAGAATGCATGCAGAGCAATAGTAATCTAAGAAAAGAAGATAATGATGAGGTAAAATATGTTGTTGCAGTCATGCACCCAGTAAGTTATTAACGAGGAGTTTTTCCTTATGGGTAGACTAAGAAGTGATGAGTTTGTGTAGATTTCATGATAGGAGGTAGAGTAAGAGTTACTAGTTAGGACGAGTTAGAGTATACTTAAACTAGAAATGAGGCTATGATGATGTGTTATTGTGTTAGTAACGACCAAGTGTAGGTATTGAATATAAGAGCAGGAGTATTCATGAGGTGATAGATCTAAGATAGGCTTATGATTTTTAAGGGAGAGCCCATAATATCTAGAGGGTTACAAAACTAATTAGGCAATGATGTATAGCGAATGGGTAAATAGTACTTAAGTTATGAAAGGAAGTGTGACGGTAAAACAGTAAGTATGAAGACTGAGAGATAAAGATTGACTACTTGTCATGAGATTTAGTAGGAGAGTGTTTTTTATGTTTATCTAGTAGATGTAAGTTAGTATAGTAAGATAGAAATCATATTGATATCAGGGTTTAGTAATAATCATTAAGCTTGAATTTGAGATGAGCGTCGTGATCAAAAGAATGGCAATATGAGGGTGATGATGTTAGTCTTGAGATCTGATCTGGTAGACTTGACATAGAGTAGGAGAGGAATTAAGAGGTTAGTTGCAATGAATATGAGTGGTACAAGTGAGAGATCCTAACTTTTAGATAAGGGCAGTGAAGTGTGGCTAAGTCATAAGAGTAACAAGATCATTAAGAGGTGTACCCGAGATTTTATGTAATCAGATGAGGTTCCAATTAAGTTAATGATTTTCCATGTGGGCCTAGATAGTATATTTGAGCTGTCAATGTGGAGTAGGCTGATGTAAGAATTATTTAGTACCCTTAAGAGTTTGGTATAATGGATTTTATATAGTCAATGACGAGCCTCTTAAATATAGTTTAAAGCTTCCTTCAGTTAGGTTGATATGAACATAGAAGGATGTTATTGGTAGGCTGAGCGGGAGAAGTTAGATTATTAAACAGTCAGTTAAGTGTCCTAATAAGCCAATGAGTGGAGGTTAAGAGAAGTATCTTAGAAAGAGGTCTTAGAAGGAATCTTAATACCTGCATATGGAGAGTTCAGTAGCCATAAGATAAGCCTTTCCTGATTTGCAAATGTAGACCAGTTTAATTAGAGATGATGGAATAGATCCATAGTTTTAAAGCGTCAGCTTCAAACCTAAGGGGGAGATGATAAGATGAGAAATCAAGCCAAATGTTGAGAATGAGATAGTTATGTCTTAAGAAAGAGTTAAGGAGGTACATCAATCCATTCATACTCTAGCGTATTCCTCAAAGTTCAGTCAATACAACATCATGATGATGTTTCTTATATCAGAATTGTGTTCATGACCTATGCTCATACACTTAAGAGAGATTCACATCTACGCTCACTTTATAGAATGAGAGGCAAAGACTTTAGCCCATTAACCTCGAGCTTCATCCATAAAGTTGTGGATATCAGTCCCATGCTATGAAACTATTCATATAAGCATTCATATCTCACAGTATGTTCAGTCTCACAAATTCATGATTTACTCTCAATGGCTAGTAACATAATTTTTATGCCATGCATATTCTTATATAAGATACCTTGAATGAATCGTGCTTATGATATTCCGCCCTAAAGTCCTTTCAATAATCCTTTTTAGTTTTGGAGAGTGGTGTTGTTGATAGTAGTTGTGTGTTGATGGAGGAGAGGATTGTCATTTCTTATTGTGATAGTGATGGTGTGTTTATTCCATCTAAGGTTATGAATTTGGAGGAAGAAGGAGATAAGGTTTTACAATGAGTACTAAGTCAGCTTCCTGGTGGTAATGCATGAAAGTTAAGTTGGTAGAGATTATGAGAGGATGAGAAGTTCTTAGAAAGTGGGTTAGTAGGAGTATATAGAGTGGTTAAGGTTCTAAGTTTGAATGTGGTGTTGTTAACATGTGGACAATACGTGATACATTAGGTGTTTTGTGATATGAGCTCAAGGTTAGCTGAATGTAGCGGTAAGGAGTAGTGTTCTTGGGATGTGATTTCCTACAGAGGTATAGAACCCGAATCTTGTGATTTAGATCAGAATAATCACCCTATGTTAAGTACTTTATGATTCCGAGTTAGACTTGAATAAAGTAAGAGTAAACCCTTTCGATTCTCAGACCACCCGTCATTCGAGGACGAATGATCCCAAGAGGGAGATATTGTAACACCCCGAAATTTTTTAAGTTAAAACTCGAACCATTCTTCATTTACTTATAGGGTCATATCAAGTGATTCATAAATTACCCATCTGTTTAAAGATAAATTATTTAGTGTCGGAATGATTTGGATATGAATTAAGGTCACAAGAATTCCCTAGCACAAAGTAGAGTTGAAAGTTTCCTTATCGATTAAGTTTTGATGTAAGATTCTACTTGGGTCAACTTCAAATGGCCATATCTCTTAGAATATATAGAGTTAAGTGGACCATAACCTATCAAATTAAAGTCATTTGAATCTATTTTCCAACGCCACTAATTTCGTGTCAATCCAATTTCTGAGTAAAAAGTTGCGACCATTTTAGTAACTGATACAGTGCAGTGACGAATTAGCCGACGAAAAAATAGTAAAAAGGGTCTTTTTATCTTTTTACCTCCAAGAAAATCCTAAACAAGTTTCTTGACTAATATAAGTCTCAAAACAATCAGATTTTCATCTTTTAATCCATCATTCTTTTCTGTCTCTAACCCTAGGGCAAAACCCTAAGGAAAAATCAAATTAGAAGACTCCATTCAAGATTCTTTCAATCTTTTTCAAGATTCTTCTTCAAGGTAAGTCCTTCTCCAAGAATTTCATTCTTTCCAACTCAAATTCCTCCATACAATTATGAATCACTAATGGAAATTATAAATCTTGTCCATAGAGATTTCAAGAAAGTAATTGAAGAATCTCAAGAAAAGTTTTCTTGTTTGTTTACCTTCAAGCTAGGGTTTCAAGGCTTCTAGTCAAGTTCTTCTTCAAGATTCTTCAATATTTTTCAAGAACCTTATTTTTTAGGTATGTAAGGATATCATAGTGGTGGACTAGTTTGTCCTCACGCCCTACATCTACATTCAAATCAGTAAAAGAGTAATCTAGGATTTTGTCCCTAGATTTGAGTATTCTTGAGATAAGTTGATTTTAATTTCTTGAGTTCCTAATTCTTTTTGAAATACTATTCCTAATTTTTGAATTGCTATATGTTATGCATTGAGATTCTTGAGTTGATTCATTCATGTCTATGTTTTAGCATGGACCCTATGAATTGAGTATTTTTGAGATGAGTAGTATCGTTGTGTTCTGAGTACCGAGTTTTCATATTGCTATTAAGGTCCCTGAGTTGAGTCGTTCATGTCTATAATTCAGCATGGATCATATTTTAAGTTATAAATCTTGAGAAGCTTTTTAAAGCCAACATTTGAGTTTTAAACTGAGTTTTTTTTGAGGAAGTAAAGATTAGTTTTGAGAAAGAGTTGTATTCATTAGTTTCTATATGGTTATTGAGGTCCTCAAATTGAGTCGTTCATGTCCATAAATCCGCATGAATCCTACGAATTGAGTTATAAGTCTTGAGAATCATTGAAAGTCAATCATTGTGATTCAAATTGAGTTTTTAGAAAAAGTTTAAAGGTTCTATTTTATAAACACTTAAGAGTTTCTAATGTTATTTTATTCATATATATATATATATATATATATATATATATATATGTAATTATTGGACTTGAAAGATAAGTCCATAAGTGCATGTTTTCAAGAAGGTAAACATGTCTCATGTTTTGAAAAGTATTTAAAGTAATGTAAGAAGTCCATTCTTTGTCATGGGTGAATTTAGCACAAAGTTATTTTAATTATTTTGGGAGTAGTATCGAGCACCGAGTTGGGTTAGAGTCTTTTATGATTCGGAAGTCCCACAAAACTACGTAGCCAGCGTAGGATAGGATAGCATTGATTCTTCATGCGACTCCTCACTGCCTCTGAGAAGGCCAATTAGATGGATACATAGGCACAATATCATTCTATACCCCCGGCAAGGTATAGGATGGGCCCTTTCAATGTGCGGTGGGACGTTGTATCATTGCCAGACTCATGGTAATGGTTGTCGGTTAGAGAAACTCCCCACAAGTAAAGTACATTATTTTCATGCTACTTTCGTTGTATATTTTATTGTAAAGCTTAAATAGTTTTCACTTCATGTTCATGTATTGATTCAGTTGAGTTGCTTTCTGTCATTCAGTTTAATTATTTGTTTACTCAGCCATATTACATACTCGTACATTCCACGTACTGATGTCAGTCGACCTGCATCCTTTTATGATCCAGATAATAGTGTTCATGATTATCAACAGGCGCTTCGTTGAGATCATTCTACACTCCAGTTAGCTTTGGTGAGCCTCCTTGTATTCCAGAGGACTTCACAGTTACTTTCCAGTTAGTAGTTTTGAGGTGTCGTGGGTCTTTTCCCGACATCCTTCCTTATTAGTAGAGGCTTCATAGATAGACAGTTTTGGAGAGTCTTTCAGTTTCTGATATTCTGTTTAAAACTTATCTTTCATACTCATTATATTCAGTGAAGTTTTGAGATTCAATAAACTGTTTTTAAATGTTTCATTCAATTTGATGCTTATGTATGCTCAAGTAAGTCTTCCGCTTGTAGTCAGCCATGATGATTCGCTTGGGGACCAGCAATGGTTCTTGAGTGCTGACCATGTGCAGGGTGTAGGCTCGAGTCATGAAACCCTCCCCCCCCCCAAGCTAATTTAAAAACGAATAAACACACCCCCAAAAGCTGACCTGACATAGAGAGTGTGCACACTCTCTTGAAGGCAAGTGAGGATCGAAAAAATAGGACACGCGTTCTATTTTGATTGGTCTATTTATAATTAGTTACTACACATAATTAGTAACATTAAAACTTATATATATATTATTATAATTACTATTTTCATTTCTTTCTTTGGAAAATATTTATTTCCCTCCTCACTTTAAACTTGTAATTTTTTTAATCTTTTCATGTTTAATAATTTTAAAATTGCGTGTAATTTATAAAAAAATAATATTTCTCACTTAGTTAAAGGTGCCACATCAGCACCAAACCTGCACGAAAATACAAAATAATTGAGTTTGGGGGGGGGGGAAGGGGAGGTAATATGACCCTAGTTCGGTTAAGATATGTCGTTGAGTGTCATATTTTGGGGGGGGGGGAGGTACTTATGCATTATCCCAAATTTTTTATGTCCAAGTTATTGTTCATTATGGTGTCAAACATACACTCCATATTCTTTGAACACATATTGTCAATAAGCACCAGAGTCTAACTCTACCATTTAATTTACAATCTGAGTCCGCTTCAATGTTCAAATCTCCACAATTCATTTTCTAGATTCATGTTTAAAATCTCAATTTCACGTCTCATGGCGGCAACCACATCATCAACAACAACAATGCACATTATATCGATTTGGCATAAGTTATTTTCTTATAAAACCGCTTTAAATCTTGCACGTTCTAATTCAATTTTATTCAATATCTCAATAATTCATAATGTGAGCCCTAAAATTTTTACCACTCATTTTAAAAATACGACTCTCAAATGACATGATTTATAGCCGAATGTAATTTTTACAGCTAATATGGTTACTTCTACTCATTCTATTATAAAATTGGTTGAAGATCAAGACTAGTCATAATATTAATAAATCAAACGAGCGGTAAACCATTAAATAGAAGAAAACTTAAGTAAACTAAAACATAATTTGATAAAATAATATCTTCCTACCATTGATACTAAAAAGTAAAACACACATAATTCAGGACTCTAGATGGAAAAAAAAGAAAATAACACACATCTGATCCATATTGAACCATCACCTTCACTTAGGTTCATTTTTGAGTCCAACCCATTTCTATAACCGTAACACAGTTCTTAACATGCACTAACTAATTTTAGATGTATTTTGCAAACATAAGTTTCATATTTAATCCCCTTCCTTCTCTAGACTAACCCAAAACAAGAAAAAAAAGCAGACTCAAAGCAAGCCTTAGTAAAAATTTATAAAAAATCAGATAAGGTTTTCTTGTTCTTGGACCTATCAAAAAATTACCTCTATCATAAAACAACAATGCAAACAATAATTCTCATTAACAATCTACACTATTCAGTAATAGACTATTCAAAGCATAGAATACTAGATTCATCTCCAAAAAATAAAAGAAAACTAATACTAGATACAAGTCTATAATATGAAAGAAGACTCATAACTCTACAAATAGAAATGACTATGGAGTGACTCTAAGAGTTTCAAGGAAGGTCCATAACAATATAATAAGCTTGTTGCCCATAAGGACAAGTGAGGGTCATAAAGAATTATCAACTCGTAAGCACTAGTTAATGAAATCCTCGCCAACGCCATCTTTGTTCTCTACAACAAAAAAATAGAAGGGAGTGAGCGATAGCTCACTGAGTTATAACACTCAATTTGTGATGACCTTAAAGGTTATTTTTAGATTTTTTAAAGAAAATTATCATTTTACCCCTCCCATTAGTTGTTCCTAGTCTTATTTTGTTAGTTTGCGAGGTTAGTTTTGGGGCGAGATTGAAAGTTTAGAGGTTTGGAGACTCTTAAGTTGATATAAGTGACTTTAGTCAACATCCAGAGCTACAAGTCTCAGAATGGAATTATGTTAGTTCCATCGGCTCCGAAATATGAAATCTGGTCAAGGAGTGTTATCGTTTTTAATTTTGGAGTCCTTAAGTAGATTTGAGCCCTTGAGTTGGAAGTTTAAGTAAATTTAACCAAGCATTGTCTTTAGTCAACATTCAGAGTTCGAACACTCACATGGGATTTGTTTTTATTATTTGGGACTGAGAGGTAATTTTAGGCCTCGGTAGGGTCTTGGTTAAATTTTTAGAGGTTCTAGGGGCATTTTGGTCTTTTAGGGTGACAATTTGTTTATTAAGGCCTTAGTGGGTGTCATGTCAAAAAGATATGCAGTTCATCTTTCGATGGTTTCATTTCGTCTAGAACATCAAATTTAGTATGGTAGCATATCTAATTTGTGTGTTCGAGGTTCTGAACAATTTCCGAGGGTCCTTTTGAGTAGTTTTTGGTGATGTCTTTTGGGTTGACTAATGTCCCAGCAACATTCATGGAGTTGATGATTGGGGTGTTTCGTCTGTATATGGTTTTCTTCATGATTCTGTTCATTGATGACATCTTTGTGTATTCCAAGATAGAGGTTGATCATGTTTATCATTTGAGGACAGTGCTTCAGAGGTTTAAAGATGAGAAGTTGTATGTGAAATTATCTAAGTTTGAGTTTTTGCTTGATTTTGTGTCATTCTTGGGACATGTGGTGTCTAGAAAGGGTATTTGAGTGAATCTGACAAAGATTGAGGCAATTAGAGGTTGGACGAGGCCTACATCCCATACCAAGATTTGAAGTTTTGTAGGGTTGGATGGCTACTGTAGGAGGTTTGTGGAGGGTTTTTCTTCTATTACAACCCCATTGCCTAGATTGATTCAGAGAGTGTGCGTTTCAAATTGTCCGATGAGTGTGAGGAAAACTTTCAAATACTCGATAATTTGTTGACTTTGGCTCCAATTCTGACTCTACCAAGGGAGGGTGTGGGTTTTAATGTGTATTGTGATGCTTCAGGAGTTTGTTTGGGTGGTGTGTTCTGATACACCCAAATTACACCTCCCTAAACAAGTATAAGCGACCGTTGTTAAATAAAGAACCTAATTGAGGTTAGGATCGATCCCACAAGGAATATGGTCTAGACTTAGGTTAATTTATAGTTAGTTGTACATTTGTCAGATTACTTCCGTAAAAAGGGGGGATTTGTAAACAAAGTAATGATTTATTGATTTGTAGTAACAAGTAACAAGTAAGCAGGATTTGTAGTTTGTACTATCAATATGAGATGAAACTAGGGCACATGTGTTCCCCCCAAGTTCTTAACGCTATAATCCTAATAATAGTAACTTTTTCCTAGTGTTTAGCATGCAAAGTTTGTAAGTTAGGTATCTCCTAAGTGATTGGTCGTCAAAGTAGCGAATTTCACCACACAACTTGGTCGGTCTATGGGTATGTGCTTTACTAACCCTTACCCTTGACCCCATATTAGCCCTCACTTATTTTGGTTAGGCTATTAGACACCAGATTTTCACGCTAAATATCTGTGGTTTAATCTCTTTGTCATTTATTACTTACTTTTCAGGCAAGTAGGAATGAGGCGGTTTCAAATGTTGCACACCGTTAAAAATAATTCACAATGAAGAGATTAACAATACATGCATAAACACTATTTCAGAATTACTTGATTATCAGTTTTACGTTGTTAATTACTCATGGTTCCCACAACCCTAGTTGTGGATTTAGTTACTCATGCTTGTGTGATGACAATTAATAATAGGGTTAATAATATAAATCACGAACTTACAATTAGAATAGATAAAATATGAAATCGTGAATTGAAGAACGAACGACAATTCCATAAACCACACTTCCAGAATTAAATTCCACAAGTGTTTCCAAAAAAAATCTCAAAGCCAAAAGTAAGTATCTCAAAAAGTCTAACAACCCAAAAACAAAAATTACAACTAATATTTATAGAAAACAAATCCTTAATCAAGTAGGAAAAGGAAGACTAAGGAAATTTGGCTTGGGCAGTGTCACCTACGGTTGGTAACCTACGCTCGTCGTAGAGATGACGACTCGTATGTACCTCCCGTCAATCAGTAGTTTGTCCATAATTTAGTGAGTGCTTTCTATGAGCATGACCTACGGCTCGTTGGTCTAAGCACGACCCGTCCTGTTCATCCTTCATTCATGGACTAGAGCTCATTCTGTCTAAACTTTTCTACAACTCCTCATGTACGGTTTGTAGTAGTGACCACGGCTCATCAGTCAACATTCGTCATTTTATACTCAGCTCCCAAAATTTAATACGTCCAAACTTACACCTCAATTAACAAGTATAAACTGTCGAAGTCAATTACAGAACTTAACTGGAGTTGAGGTTGATCCCACAGGGAATTTAGAGCAAAAATAAATTTATTGATGCTTATATTCAGTTGTTGTTAATATTTCCAAAAGAAACGAATTGCGGAAAGTAAAGATTGGGGAGTTTGGAAGTTAAATAACTAATTTCTGTCAAACTCCAATGTCAACAGTAGCAAACAATTGATTTAGAGAGACTATGATTTTATTCCCCGTGACCTTTAACTCACAACTCAAATTCTTATACAAATACCGATTTGTTGTTGACCTTATATGTTCATAGAAAGTTAAATACATCTAAATGCTTTTCATACCTATTAGATTATTTTCACTCGTCTCCTCTCGGTATTAGAGTGCTTTGAATCTTACCATTGCATACTTGTTAAAAATATTATCTTCTCTTGAGCTCAAATCTTCAAAACAAGTTAAAAGAATTTGTTTTTAGATTTTCATAATCATCACTTTTCTCTCGAACAAGTGATGAATACAGGATAGTTCTAATGCATGCACTCATTAGAAGACATTTATTATGAATATAGAAAAAAAGTATGCAATTAAAAATCAAGAGTTATTCATATTTGAATTTGTTATTGTGTTTTAGTCATGATTCAAACAATCCTAGTTGTGGTGTTTAGCCGCTCATGTTCTTAATGAAACAAACAGTAGAGATTATTGAAAGCATAAAGAAATAGACTTACAATAATAGCAAAAGAAAAAGCTTTTTGATTTTCAGCACATCAAGATCGCATACTTGATCCCAAAATGTTTGACCAAAAAAGTGTTCAAAAAGGAATGTATCGTTTCTCCACGCTTAGAATATCTCAGAGTTTCGATAATTATCCAAAAATAATTCCTAAGGAATTTAAAATAGTCTTAGAAAAGAATCCCACACGAAGTAGGAAAGAGGTTGTTGACACTCTTCACGAGCAGGGTGATGGGCCGTGAAGAAGTTCACAGCCCGTTAAACCCCTTCGTGAACCCACACTTAGACAAAACGTTGTCTGTCTATGCTGCACCTTCTTCATGAGCCACTGTACGGCTCATATAGTGCACCACGGTCCGTCTCGGACCTCGTCTTGTTATACTTTGACTTCATTCTTTCTAGGTCACTCTATGAGCATCTTCACGACTTGTACAACACCTCACGACTCGTGTAGCCCTCCGTGTAGTCTCTTTCACTTGCAACTTCACTTTTACTTCTTTCTTTTCCTCAATTTATTCTAAGTGTTTTTACCTACACATTAGCAAAATGACATCATATCCACATAAACAAGCTCAACTTCTTGTACTAATTCTTTGTTTTGGGCGTCAAACGTGCTATGCGTTCACGACACATCAACACCCTCAACATAGAACCATTGCTTGTCCTCAAGTGGTGAATAAGAAAAACATCCAACCCTCAAATACATAGGAATAATATCACAGATACGCAACAGCTATTTCAAAAACACTTCCATCCAAAATTATCTATCTAACATGCAAGGATCAATGGAAAACATCACATTACACATAGTCGATCATGCTTATACTAGTACAAACCATTAGAGAACATAGACAAACTAGAAAATGCAAGCATAGTGCCCTGACAACAAAGAAGTCCCTCACACATGATATTTGGGATTGACGACTACTCTCACTCTCCAAAAGAAATTTTAACACTGCAAGTATATAGACCATAGATTTGCCCTTGTTTTCTATACTTCAAGTATAGAACAACCGAAATAGGATCACTAGAGGACTTTTATTGGCTTGTAACATTTCCTCGGGTTAGGGAGTTGAACATTTTGGTCTATGAGTGACTACATTACCTTGGTTCCCCAGAGTTCATATTAGCACACAACTCTTATTTGAGTGGTTCCGAGCTCTTTTTCTTTATCACATCCCAACACCAACCTCATTTCTTTTCTTCTTTTCTTCTTCTCTTTCTTTTTGTTTTTCATATTTTTTGTAACTACCATTTACTTGAACCATTCAACACATGCATTGTGATTTCGTGCCTTCGGAATAACCAATGATACGATACTGCTGAGCTATTTCTTTTTTATTTAGGTCATCACCACCCTCAACTTAGACTTTTGGCTTGAGTTATGGCATCGTGCCTTCGGAGAACCAAGGATATGATATCAATAGGGTGACAACAAAATCAACTTCAAGGCTCAAATAAGGTTCAAAGGTTCATGATTTCATTTGGTAGTTAATTTTGCTGAAGTGGACTAATACAAAGACGGCCTAAGATCCTTTCCTATCTAGTTATTTAACAATCATCAGCAAGACTACTTGGGCAACTTCTAGCTTACACCTACAGAGTTAGACTTCATACAAACACTTACACTCACTCATGGCATATGCTTAGATTTTTAGTATTTAGTCAACCAATTTATGTCCTAGTTAGCAATTATCTACACGCAAGTATATGAGATGTCGCACAAAGAGGCTAACCGTGCATTTTCAGATTAAGGTTGCTTTTCTCATAAGTTCACACAAAACATAAAACTTTAGGTGCTGATATCAAATTTTCTGTCCCAACAAATTACCAACTTTTAGAAACACACAATAAATACCAAAGTAATAATTTCAACATATAAAAAATTAGACTACAAGATTCCAGAGCCAACCTCTATGGGAGGTTGCTCAACTACCCACTCCCCAAAAAATTAGACTTTGCCCTTAAAGTCCAAAATACGAGGGCTGTGAGGAGGGGTCATACCTGCGATTCTCAAGGCGTCGGTAGTTGAAGTGATGGTTGCACCCTTATCATCAAGTGCTCACTCTGGTGCATGGACTGGATCAGGTCAGCTACTGGCTAGAACAATCGCCTCACTGACTATAAGGGCAAAAGGCCCACTAGTTGAAGCTCTAGACCACATCGCATCACACTGTTGCTCCAATTCTTCCATCTCTCTAGCAGCTTTCTTGAATTCCCTCTTAGCCTTATTTAGTCTCCTACGCTCTTCCCTAGAAGTTTATTCATTCTGTTCAGATTAAAAGTTATTGTCCTTCCTTTGTCTTTTCCTGTCTCCGGTCTAGAAAGGTCACCCTAAATATCTCCAACTATATAAGTGGCCGGAGGCATACTGAACAGATTCATCAGTGAATCTGGTGTAAGTATGGGAGGCAGATCAACTGGCTTGTCTGCCAGTTTTGTGATATCAGCTCTCATTACACTCATTTGTGCTTGCAAAGAAGCAACATCTACATAACCCAAAGCATTTATCCGGCTATTGAAGTGAGATTCTAAGGCATTCATCCAGTTCTTCAACACATTAAGCCCCCGTCAGAGTTTATTTCACAACAACTGCTCCGCACTCTGTACTTGACTCTGCACTACCTGAGGTAGCTTTTCAACTACCTAATCTAATATGGATTTGGTCTGCCTTTCTTCTGCCACAAGTTTCTGAAAGAATATGCAGACAAAGAGACAAAAGTACCTGTAGTTAATCAAGATGGTGCCGGTGGGGGCTGCACTCCCGGGGCTGCCTGGGTTGTCCTGTCTGTATGCTCACTGACTCCCTTAGCTTATGGTGGCTCTCCCGATACATGTGGCAACACCGCCAATGCTGCTGTAGGTCCTGCCTTCGAGCCATATAATGGGTTTGCTACATCTTTAATTTTAGCCACTACCGTGAACTTGGTGGCCTCAAAGTATCTATCCACCAACTTATTTAGTGATATCTGGGTGTGATGGCACAATCTCCTAATAAGACAAGGAAACGATAGACTCATTATTTTATTCAGTGCACAATCTATCATTACTATAGCAATAAGCCACCCAATATTTCATTCATAACCAGCCATATTACAAGTTATTAAAGAAGCTTGCGAGGGAGAGATGGTGTTGTCATTCCCTGTTGTCTGCAACTCTGCATAGATCACTGCCCACAAGACTTTAGCTGGAAATGTCAAAGATGCCTTGGTGATGTGCACTTGTGGTTTGGCTACCCATGATGCTTCCTCACTGTTAATCGCAGTCAACCCAACAATCCATCTCATGATGCTTTCCTGATAAACTAGATCCTCCATCTCAACTTTACTGGTCACCTAATGGTGGCGACCCTCATATAAACCTACAACAATAGGTGCAGTGTATTCAGGACCTTGTAGAAATCTGTTTATTGTAGCCTCTGAAATATTAACCGGTGGACCCCAAATACTTGGTCATAAATTCAATCTTGCTGCTTTCTTTCCTTTTATTTTTATTTTTTTGTGATTTGCAAATTCATTAATATGGCAGCATATGAAGAGTAGAATTCTCTGGTTAAGTGCCGCTCAAACTGTTCTGGCTGTTTTGTCATCCAACAAAACTAATGTTGTTTAAACAATGCTTAAATCTTTGGGAAAGCCTGCAAGTTAGCCTCCATAACTCTGCTCTCCGAGACAATTAGTCTCCTGCCAATGCCACTTGACTTGGACACTTTCTTTTTAAAATATTTCCCTTGATCTAGGAATTGCCCAAGTATTTTGGATGACATCAATGAGTTGATGTTGCACTACTCGGTCAGCTTAACTCTCTCTAGCAAACTGCACCACTGAGTCATCGGTGTCACTGCTGTCACTATCCTCTTGACTATCCCACTCTTCCTCTGCAACTTCAACTACTGGTGGGTCATTAGCAGAAGCCCGAGATGCACCAAGAGACCCCTGCTCACTCTCAGAACCATCTTCTTTCTCTTCAGACTGGAAAGGAGTGGTGTTGTACTGGTCTACTGCCCTAGCTGTCTGGGATCGAGTTGATTGGGGAGAATGTTGCTCAATCTCAGTGTTGACCTTGACACCAGGGCTACAAGGTGCTTCATCACTAGAAATTGCTTCTGGAAAGTAGGGGGTGTGGTATGTAGTTGTGCTTTCTTGTGCCTTTGTTCAGCCATTGTACCTGAGAGACAACGAGTTAGAATCGAGGTAGAATTAATGACTACACTAATGGGTACTCAGATTTCCCCTGTGTAATTGTACGAACTGATGCTTTCCCTTAAGAATGTCGTCACTCAATCTATCATTGGTAAAGGCCACACAATGAACAGAGAATGAAATAATAAAATAAAATATTTTTGGTATTTTTTTCTTATATATGAAGGTCTATACGGTCCGTGGTAAGTAACACGGCCCGTGTTAGCCTTTGTGAAGTGGTTCTTCCATTAACCAACACCCAAGTGTGGTTCACGATGGGTTTCACAGCCCGTGAAAACTTACACGGTCCGTGAAGCCTCTCATGGACTTACACTTAAGAGGAATTTTGGCTTGGACTTCGCTATTAGCCTACATCTTTCAATCAAATCATACAAGAACACGAAAACGACTCTCCCAACCTCCCCATGACATGATTTCATCTTATTTCGACAAACCCATCAATTTATACACTTGTAATCAACACCCAACACGCAATTAGCTAAGTTTCACACCATTTCATATACATACAAACTCACAACATTCAAAATTCTCAAGCATACCATGCATTTATCAACAATTATCAATTCCCCATCTTAATTTCAACAAGATTAAGTTTAAATCAAGCAAAGAATAGGGACATACTTCAAATTGACACCAACAAGCACAAAGAGAATGAGATGAATGCTTGAATGGAGGAATTTCTTGAAATATGGAATTAAGGATTGAATTTCTTTGATACCTTGATATATATGGTGGGAAAAGACTATTTGGTTGCCAGAGAGACGTTATGAATTTAAGGAGAGGGGGAAAGAACCAGTCCTTATGCACTTTTGATCATTTTAAATTCAAAAAATAGGGTTTGGGTCTAGTTAGGTCGGGTCGGGTTCATTTAGACCGACCTAACTCAGACGAGCCATGAAGTGGTTCGTGAAGAGCATCACGATCCGTGTATCTGCCCTTCATCCTACACTTGGACAAGTGAACGTACCTCCATGTTCATGGGAGGCTAAACGGTCTGTCTAAGGTCAAACGGGCCGTAAACCCTTCCGTGAATAGTTTCCCTTTTTGTGTGTGAGTCCACGACCCTTCTTGCCATCACTTTCACCAGCCATATAGTTTTCACAGACCGTCTAGTGGATCATGATGTCCACTTACAACCTTAATTCCTTCTTGCACACATGCACAAATGGTGAACCTATAAAGATAACAAAATGCGGGAATTTAAACTACTTATTACAATTACATCTTTGGTTGCCTCCCAAGTAGCGCACAATTTAACGTCGCGGCGAGATGCATGTTACTTGATTACTCTGACTTCATCTAGTTTGCATTCCTCAATTATCTTAACTTCTTCTGGGACCCCTATATATTCCTTGACTCGCTGTCCATTTGCCTTGAACCTTTGACCCTTTTCATTTTCATTTTCAAGTTCAATGGCTCTCGACTGAAACACTTGGGTCACTTTGAATGGTCCTGACCATTTGGATATCAGCTTTCCCAGGAATAATCATAGCCTTGAGTTAAACAATAATACCAAGTATCCAGGACTAAGAGTTCTTTTCTCAATATGTTTGTCGTGATACAACTTCATCCTCTCCTTATACAATGAAAATCTCTCATAAGGTCTCAACTGAAACTCATCCATTTCATTTATCTGCTCTAGTCACATATTTGCTGCCTCACTCCAACTAAAGTTCAGCTTCTTCAGCACCCACAATGCTTTGTGTTCTAACTCCATAGGCTAATGACAAGCTTTTCCAAACACTAACTGATAAGGCGACATACCAATGGGTGTTTTGAAAGCTGTCTGGTATGCCCATAATGCATCATCCAATTTCCCTTGCCGAGTTAGTTCTGTTGGCATTTACTGTCTTTGCAAATATGGAATTTATCTCCGTATTAGAGACTTCCACTTGTCCACTTATTTGCGGATGATATGTCCATGCCAGTTTGTGCTGTTTCACCCCATATTTAGCCAGGAGAGTGGTAAATACTTTATTTCAGTAATGTGAGCCCTCATCCGTAATAATCGCCCTAGTGTGCCAAACCTAGAGATAATATTCTTCTTTAAGAACCATGGAACACTCTTGCTATCATTCTCTGCCAAGGACACAACTTCTACCAACTTGGAGACATAGTCAACTTCCATTAATTTATATTTCTTCATGAACAAATTCACAAATGGTCCCATGAAGTCGATGCCCCATACATCAAATAATTCAACCTCTTAGATGGGGGTCATAAGTAACTCATGACGCTGAGAAATAACTCCATTCCTTTTACATATGTCACAACTTTTAACCAGATCAAATGTGTCTTGATAAATTGTAGGCCAGTAATAAGCACTTTGGAACTCCTTGTGAGCGATGCAAGCTCCCCATGGTGTCCACCAACTGGAGAGGAGTAACAAGTTTCAAGAATACTCAACATTTTAGCTTAAGGTAGACACCACCTAATTATATTGTCTGCACAGACCATGTATAAGTAAGGTTCGTCCCAAAAGTACTTGCTCACACCATGCAAGAACTTCTTCCTTTGTTGAAAGGTCAATCCCTCGGGCATCAACTCACTGACAAGATAGTTGGCAAAGTCAGCAATACAAGGAATAAGATCAAGAGTAGCGGCTAATACTTTCTCATCCGGAAATGAGTCATCAATGTCAAGTTAAACTTCCCCTTTCTTCTCTTCTTCTAGTCTGGACAAGTGATCTGCTACCTGATTTCACAACCTCTTTTGTCTTTGACCTCAAAGTCAAATTCTTGTAACAAAAACACCCATCTTATCAATCTCGACGTAGCATCTTTTTTCGCCATCAGATATCGCAATGCTACATGGTCAGTATGAATTACCACTTTTGTTCCTAGCAGGTATGGTGTGAATTTCTCAAAGGCATACACAATTGCGAGAAATTCTTGCTTAGTAACAGTCTAGTTCTTTTGAGATCCATTAAGTGCCTTGCTTGCGTAGTATATTAGGTGAAATAACTTGTTGTGATTCTTCCCTAGCACAACCCCTAAAGGAACACCACTTGCATCACACATCACTTCAAATGGTTCTGACCAATTTGGAGCAATAATAACCGGGGATGAAATTAATTTTGCCTGAAGACATTCGAAGGCTTTGGTGCATGCTTCATCAAAAGTGAACTTTAGCTCCTTTTCTAACAACTTACACAAAGGATGTGGAATTTTAGAGAAGTTGTAACACCACGTATGCAAAAGACCAAAATAGTAGCTTTTCCAGATGTTGCAGGTGCCAGACCACGCCGGCCACCCATGGCGCGTGCAATGGACCACAGACCGTAGGTGTGGTCCGTGGTTGGCCTGCCAAGGTGAGGTCTGAGGGTCCAGGTCCACGGCCTGACCAACGGACCATAGGTCAGACCACGGTCCGTGGTCAGGGTCCATGGTTTGAGGACCCAAGATCTCCCTTTCTGACACCTAACGACGGTCTACCAGGACAGGCCGTATGTGAGACCACGATCCATCGATTGGGTCTGTCGGTGGCATCTGTCAGTTATTTCTCGGGGCAGTTGGGTATTTTCCTAATTAATTAATTCTTAACCTATGTCATTTTGCCTATATTTAGAACCACTATATAAGCCTTTTAACCGCTAAATTCACCCCATTTATTTCATGCTTCCAATTTCACAAAAAGAAACCAACTCCTCTCCAAATATTCTCTCTCAAGAAACTTGAAGAAGAAGACGAAGGATACACCTAGGTTTTCAAGCTAAGGTTCCAATTCCTCCATTGAAGGCTAGCAATTGGAGTCAAGGTATGATAGTTTTCATCCATGGATTCCTTCCACTCATGGAGATCCTAAATTCCTCTATTTCAAAAGGTAGAATTCCCCAATTGAGTTAGGGTTTTCTTCAATTATCATGGGTTTTTTTTTCATTATTGATTTGAACGATTTAAGTATGATCTCGTATACATGAATTGATGAAATATGATGATTTCCCCATGAACCCATGTAATCGCCCATGTTTTCAAGTTGTGAATCATATGATGTGGGATTTTGATCTTCAAGAATGAGTTTTATGAAATCGAGCATGTATTGCAAGAATTACATGTATTTATGATGGAATCCATATCTAACCCATTTTTTCTAAGAGTTTATGATTGAAAGTGGGTTTTGACCAGAGGTAAATTATGGACTTATGCATTATTTTATGAAATCTATGCAAATATTTTAAGGGTGCTTTGAGAGTAAAGTATGAATGATGTTGTTGTGTTGTGAAAGGATATTCTCACTAAAATACATACTAGCGTGATGTGAAAGGTTTTCTCACATAGAAATGATTCTACGGTTGAAAGGTTTTCTCACCTAATTGAATAAAAAACGATGAGCTATCTTAATGAAACTAGCTTGAATGGGTTGTCCAAGGGCACCTTTTCATGAGTAATGCAGTCAAGTAAGAAATGACTATTCCATGGAAATTTATGCTTAGCACCGAGTGGATATTTATAGTGAGATGGAATCTCTCCCATTAGTAGAGGTCGGATTTCCAAAGTAATCTCATGAGATGGAAGCTCCCATGTTAGTAGAGTTCAGATTTCTAGTAGAAATTTCCTTATCTCATAACTATGTGCCCACATAGGTTGATTAGCTATTGGATCCACTTAAGCTAGCAGTTCAAGGTTCTACCTTCGGTAAGTAGGACACCTCTTTTCAGTGTGGGGTAGACACATGATTCCATGTTATAGCTCACATGGTCTCAATGTCGGTTAAGGCTAATTCCCCACAAGTAATAATGAACTAAGGTTACTTCAGGAAGTATCGCATATGAGTTCAAGGATTTTAAAGATGAAGTTAGCTTGCATTGACCATGATTTATGACTTATGTTTTATAACTCTTTCATATTATGTTTTAGTTTGGTCAATTGCATGTCATGAAATGAAATGTCCCTTTTAACATGATTTAAATATTTTATGCATGGCTATCATACTTGGTACATTGTTTTGTACTAACGCATACTCTTGCCTATATTTTTCCTAAATGTAGGGTTCGATATTCAGGGTGCTCAGTTCCGTGGCTAGTGGGTGATTTGATTGATTCCCGAGCATGGTGTGTCCTCATGCTTCGAGGATAGATTTCATTTTTTTAGTTTCTTTCATGTATTTTTCTTTTCGACATGATGTATGGGCTAGTCCCAATTTCATTCTATTGTATTAGATGGCTATGATGAGACATGAGTTTAGATTTCCGCTTTTCATTTTATAAAAATGTTTTGGACTTGGACTATTGTTTTAATCTTATTGTTATATTTCTTATGTTATGAGGGCTAAGTGGCTTGGATGGAGTCCTTCGAGGTTCTATACGCCATGGTACATCTAGCGGGTGCCCCTAGGTCGTGATTAACTTGGTATCAGAGCACAAGGTTTAGAATGGTCCTAGGATGTCTCATAAGCCACGTCTAGTAGAGTCTCATTCATGAGTGGAAAGCGCGCCACATTTATGAATGGGAGGCTACCAGATGATTAGGAAACTCCACTTCTTTCATTGCTCTTAAGTTGTGCGATAGAGTTTAACTCTATAAGTTCTCTCTCCTAATCCTTATCCTATGTTCTTCAGGATATGGCTACCCAAAGAGCTTATGCTAGAAGGAATGTGAGGGAGAATGCAGAACAAGAAGCTCCTCCCCAAGATCTTTAAGTTCCGGTCGATCCTTTGGCCGAGCATGGGTCTAATGTGAAGTTTAGGGCTGCCTTTCAAGTGTTGGCTCAAGTCGTGACGGTCCAAGCCAAAAGGGATGTTGTGGTTCCCGCAAGCTCAAATGTGAATTCGGCGGCTTTAAGAGTGAGTGAATTCACAAGGATGAATCCTCCGGAGTTTCATGGTTCCAAAGTTGAGGAAGATCCTCAAGAGTTTATCGATGAGGTCTATAAGGTGTTGATGATCATCGGAGTTACGCTGGTGGAAAAGTCGGTGTTGGCCGCTTACTAATTGAAAGGTGTGGCTTAAATTTGGTATAACCAATGGAAAGAAGGGAGATCGGAAGATGCTGGTCATCTTGATTGGGAGAAGTTTATGGCCGCATTTCTTGATAGGTTCTTTCCCCTTGAGATGATGGGAAGCCAAGGTGCTTGAGTTCATTAACCTTCGACAAGGAAGTATGAGTGTGAGGGAATATGCTCTAAAATTCACTCAATTGTCCAAATATGCTCCAACAATGGTTGCGGATTCAAGAGCTAAGATAAGTAAGTTTGTTTTGGGTGTGTCCGAAATGGTGGTTAAAGAGTGTCGGACCATAATGCTCATTCATGATTTGCATATCTATCGTCTTACGGTGCATGCCCAAAAAATTGAGGAGGAGAAACTCAAGGAAAAGTCTAGAGAGGAAAAAAGGGCTAAGACCAGTGATGGTAATTTCTCTAATACAAGGTCCGATGGACAAGGTCGTCCAAGATTCTGACAAAGGTTTTCCGGTCAAGGTTCCTCCAATGCTCCTCCAAAGTTCAACCAAGATAGGGTGTCTAACCCTAAGCTTCAAGGAGGTAATGGTAGTGGCTCTTCATTACCTAGGCCTAATTGTACTAAGTGTGGAAGGAAGCACGATGGTAACTGCCTAGCTAACACGAATGGTTGCTTCGGTTGTTGTAAGAGTGGTCACAAAATGAGGGATTTCCTGATACTTATGGTTAAAGGAAGAGAGGACAAGCAAGCTACTACTAGTAGTGCGGGTTCCAATACTCTTAAGCAAAACCGTTTCTATGCTCTTCAGACTAGAGGTGAACAAGAGGGTTCTCCCGATGTGGTTACCAGTATGTAGAAAGTTTTCCAACTTGATGTTTATGCTTTACTTGATCCCCGTTCTACGTTGTCTTTTGTGACGCCATATGTGGCTATGAGGTTTGATGTTCTTCCGGATTTGTTGTTAGAAGCTTTTTCTGTCTCTACTCCCGTTGGTGATTCTATTGTGGCTAGAGGGTCTATAGAAAGTGTCCCATTTCCTTGTCCCATTGAGTTACTCTTGTTGACTTGGTAGAGCTTGATATGTTATACTTTGATGTTATCTTGGGTATGGATTGGCTGCACTCATGCTATGCTTATATTGATTGTAGAACTCGTGTACTCAAGTTTCAGTTCCCGAATGAGGCTATCCTAGAGTGGAAGGGGAGAAATTCTATGCCTAAGGGTCAGTTTGTTTCTTATCTTAAATTATAAAGATGATTTCTAAGGGTTGGTTTTACCATCTAGTAAGGGTGAGGGATGTAGATTCCAAAACCCCTTCTCTCGAGTCGGTCCCCGTTGTAAATGAGTTGCCGGAAGTATTTCCAGATGACTTACCCGGTATTCCTCCTGATAGGGATATAGACTTCGGTATTGACCTTCTCCTAGATACGCAATCTATCTCTATTTCTCCTTATCGTATGGCTCCGGGAGAACTTAAGGAGTTGAAAGAATAGTTGAACGACTTGTTGGATAAGGGTTTCATCTGACCGAGTATATCTCCATGGGGTGCTCTAGTTTTGTTCGTAAGGAAGAAGGATGTCTCTCTGCGTATGTGTATGGATTATCGACAGTTGAAAAAGGTGACCGTTAAGAACAAGTATCCTCTCCCAAGGATAGATGATTTATTTGACCAACTTCAAGGGGCGAGTTATTTCTCTAAGATTTATCTCTGATCGAGTTATCAGCAATTGAGGGTGAAAGATGATAACATCCCGAAGATGGCTTTCTAAACTCGGTATGGTCATTATGAGTTTCTAGTAATGTCATTTGGGTTGACTAACGCTCCGGCGGCGTATATGGACTGGATGAATAGAGTGTTTAGACAATACCTTGACATGTTTGTGATTGTGTTCATCGATGATATTTTGATCTACTCAAGGAGTGAGGGTGAGCATATTGATCATTTGAGGATTGTATTTTCCCTAAAGATTTGGAGACACTATTTGTACGGAGTTCATATTGATGTGTTTACCGACAACAAGAGTTTGCAATATGTGTTTAATCAAAAAGATTTAAATCTTCGCCAAAGAAAGTGGCTTGAGTTATTGAAGGATTATGACATGAGTTTCCTTTATCACCCTAGTAAAGCTATTGTGGTAGCGGATGCTCTTAGTCGGTTATCTATGGATAGTGTTGCTCATATTGAAGAAGAAAAGAAAGAGTTGGTTTGAGATGTTCATAGATTGGATCGACTAGGTTTTCAACTAGTGGACTCCACCCAAGGTGGTGTTATGGTCCACAATGGTTCCGAATCATGTTTTGTGGTGGATGTGAAAGTCAAGTAAGGTCTTGATCCAATTTGGATAGAATTGAAAGAAGCGGTGCTTAAGAAATTCGTTGAGGCTTTCTCCCAAGGGGGAGATGGGGTACTTAGATACCAAGGTCGTTTATGTGTTCCAAATGTGGATGACTTGAGGGAACAAATTTTGATGGAAGGCCATAGTTCACGGTATTCTATTCAATCGGGAGCCACCAAGATGTACTGTGATTTACGGGAGGTCTATTGGTGGAATGGGATGAAAAAGGATATTGCGGAATTCGTGGCTAAGTGTCTGAATTGTCACAAGTAAAGGTTGAGCATCAGAAGCCGGGAGGTTTGTCCAAAGATATTAACATTCCTACTTGGAAGTGGGAAGACCTGAATATGGAATTTATTATCGGTTTGCCTCGCACCCGGTGACAACATGACTCTATTTGGGTGATAGTAGATCGTATGATGAAATCGGCTAATTTTCTTCCCGTCAAGGTTTCCTATTCGGCGGAAGACTATGACAAGTTGTACTTGAGATAAATGGTAAGGTTGCATGGAGTGACCTTGTCCATTATTTCCGATCGTGGTACCCAATTCACTTCTCAGTTTTGGAAGTCATTCCAAAAGGGGCTTGGCATTAAGGTTAAGTTCAACACGACTTTTCATCCTCAAACCGATGGGCAAGCAGAGCGTACTTTCCGAACTTTGGAAGATATATTAAGGGCTTGTGTGATTGATTTTAAGGGCAATTGGGATGACCATTTGCCATTTATTGAGTTTGCTTACAATAACACTTATCATTCAAGTATCGATATGGCTAAATTTGAGGCCTTGTATGGTAGGAGGTGTAGGTCTCCTATAGGATGGTTTAAGGTGGGTGAAGTTGCCCTAATAGGTCCCGAATTGGTTCATGAGGCCATTGAGAAAGTTCGACTGATTAGAGAGAGGTTGAGAACAGCTCAAAGTCGGCAAAAGTCTTATGCCAATGTGAGAATAAGGGATCTAGAGTTTGAGGTTAACGATTGGGTTTACTTGAAAATCTCACCCCATGAAGGGTGTAATGAGGTTTGGTAAGAAGGGGAAGCTTAGTCCCCAATATGTATGCCCATATCAGATTTTGAGGTGTGTGGGTAATGTTGCTTATGAGTTAGATTTTCCAAATGAGTTGGCAACATTGCATCCCATTTTCCATGTCTCTATGCTTAAGAAGTGTGTTGGAGATTCGACACCCATAGTTTCCCTAGAAGGGTTGGGAGTTGACGAAAGTCTTTCTTATGAGGAAGTCCCGGTAGAGATTCTAGACCGGCAAGTCAAGAAGTTGAGAAACAAAGAAGTAGCTTCCTTGAAGGTCTTGTGGAGGAATCAATTAGTTGATGGTGCTACTTGGGAGGCCAAGGCCGATATGATGTCCCAATATCCTCATCTCTTTCCTTCTACTCCTATTCTAGCTTGAGGTAACGAGTTCCTCTTGGTTTGTCCTTGTTTTGGGAGTCATGTGTTTTTTATGAGTTTCCATGATTTCCTTATGTGATGCATGTGCATGAAAACTTGTGTTTTGAAAGAAAATGAGTTTATATGATAGATTTTCCTCATGTTGGTGTGCATTGAGCATGAGTTGCCTATAGACTTCATGAGATGAATTGATGAACATGCTTTAGATATGCTTTTTGAGAGTGAATTGCATATGAGCTCCATTATATTGTGTTGAGCATGCTTTTATCTTGGAGAAGGTAGTTCCTCCTTGAAAATGAATAATGTTGAAATTTCATGCATATTGAGTTGATAGATGTAGTTCCTACTTCCTTATGATGCATTTGAGTATGTTGAGTTTGGAGTTGATGTTTTCTCCCTATTTATGTGCATTGCATGCATAATGGGCTGATAGAGTTAGTTTCACCCCTCTAATGATGTTTTGAGAACGTCCTAGCTAGGAGTCGATAGTTCCTCCTTGGTTTTATGCATTGCATTACAGGTTGGGTTGTTAGTTCCTCTCCTACTCTTTGAGAACCAGTTTAAATCTCATTCGATGACGAATGGTCCCAAGGGGGAGATATTGTAACACCCCGTATGCAAAAGACAAAAATAGTAGCTTTTCCAGATGTTTCAGGTGCCAGACCACGACGGCCACCCACGGCCCATGGAATGGACCACGGACCGTAGCTGTTATTCGTGGTTGGCCTGCCAAGGTGAGGTCTGAGGGTTAAGGTCCACGGCCTGACCAATGGACCGTAGTTTAGACCACAGTCTGTGGTCAAGGTCCATGGTTTGAGGACCCAAGATTACCCTTTCTAACACCAAACGATGGTCCACCAGGATGGGCCGTGGGTCAGACCATGGTCTGTCGACTGGGTCCGTCGGTGGCATCTGTCAGTTATTTCTCAGGGGCAGTTGGGTCTTTTCCTAATTAATCAATTCCTATACTATGTCATTTTGCCTATATTTAGAACCCCTATATAAGCCTTTTAACCCCCAAATTCACCCCATTTATTTCATTCTTCTAATTTCACAAAAAAGAAACCAATTCCTCTCCAAATATTCTCTCTCTAGAAACATGAAGAAAAAGAGGAAGAATTCAACTAGGGTTTCAAGCTAAGGTTCCAATTCCTCTCTTGAAGGCTAGCAATTGGAGTCAAGGTATGATAGTCTTCATCCATGGATTTCTTCAATCCATGGAGTTCCTAAATTCCTCTATTTCAAAAAGTAGAATTCCCCAATTGAGTTAGGGTTTTCTTCAATTATCATGGGTTCTTTTCATTATTGATTTAAATTATTCAATTATGATCTCGTATGCATGAATTGATAAATTATGATGATTTTATGATGATTTATCCATGAACCCATGTAATCCCCCATGTTTTCAAGTTGTGAATCATATGATGTGGGATTTTGATCTTCAAGGAAGAGTTTTATTAAATTGAGCATGTATTGCCAACTTTACATGTATTTATGATGAAATCCATATCTAACCCATGTTTTCAAAGAGTTTATGATTGAAAGTGAGTTTTAACCTCAAGAGGTAAATTATGGACTTATGCATTGTTTTATGAAATTTATGTAAATGTTTTAAAGGTGTTTTGAGAGTAAAGTACCAATGATGATGTTGTGTTATGAAAGGATATTCTCACTAAAACACATACTAGCATGATGTGAAAGGCTTTCTCACATAGAAAGGATTCTTAGGTTGAAAGGCTTTCTCACCTAATTGAATCAAAGACAAGGAGCTATCGAAATGAAACTAGCTTGAATTGGTTGTCCAAGGGAACCTTTTCATGAGTAATGAAGTCAAGTAAGAAATGACTATTTAGTGAGAATTTATGCTTAGCACCGAGTGGATATTTATAGTGAGCTAGAAGTTCTCCCGTTAGTAGAGGTCGGGTTTCCAATGTAATCTCATCAGATGGAAGCTCCTCGGTTAGTAGAGGCTTATAGTAGAAATCTCCTTATCCCATAACTATGTGCCCACATAGGTTGATTAACTAGTGGATCCACTTAAGCTAGAAGTTCAAGGTTCTACCTTCGGCAACTAGGACACCTCTTTTCGATGTGGGGTAGACACCGGATTCCATGTTATAGCTCACATGGTCTCAATGTCGGTTAAGGCTAATTCCCCACAAGTAATAATGAACTAAGGTTACTTCAAGAAGTATCGCATATGAGTTCAAGGATTTTAAAGATGATGTTAGCTTGCATTGACCATGATTTATGACTTTTGTTTTATAACTCTTTCATATTATGTTTTAGTTTGGTCAATTGCGTGTCATTAAATGAAATGTCCCTTTTAGAATGATTTAAATTTTTTATGCATGGCTATCATACTTGGTAAATATTTTTGTACTAACACATACTCTTGCCTATATTTTTCCCAAATGTAGGGTTTGATATTCAGGGTGCTCAGTTCCGTGGCTAGTGGGTGATTTGATTGATTCCCGATCTTGGTGAGTCCTCATGCTTCGAGGATGGATTTCATTGTTTTAGTTTCTTTCATGTATTTCTCTTTTGGACATGATGTATAGGCTAGGCCTAATTTCATTCTATTGTATTAGATGGCAATGATGAGACATGAGTTTAGACTTCCGCTTTTTGTTTTATAAAATGTTTTGGACTTGGACTATTGTTTTACTCTTATTGTTTTATTTCTTATGTTATGAGATATAAGTGGCTTGTATGGAGTCCTTGGAGGTTCAATACACCATGTTACACCTAGGGGGTACCCCTGGGTCATGAAAGAAGTCCTTAATGAAATGCCGATAGAACCTGCATCACCCAAGAAGCTATGAATCCCGTTTACAGAAATAGGGGGAGGTAGCTTTTCTATAACTTTAATCTTCACTCTATCCACCTCAAAACCTTTCTCGGACACTTTATAGCCTAGAGCTATGCCTTCCTTGACCATGAAATGACATTTTCCCTACTTTAGCGCTAGGTTTGACTCTTCACCTCTCTGTAATGCCTTGCTAAGATTGAACAAACAATCATCAAAATTGTCACCTACCACAGATAAGTCATCCATGAATACCTCAAAAGTGTCTTTAACCATGTCTGAAAAGATGGACATCATACATCACTGAAAAGTAGCAGCTGCATTACATAATACAAATGCTATGCATTTGAACACAAAAGTACCATAAGGAAATGAAAAAGTTGTTTCCTCCTAATCTTCAGGTGCTATTGAAATCTGGTTGTAACCAGAGTAACCATCCAAGAAGCAATACCACCCTTTTCCTGCCAGCCTATCTAACATCTGGTTCATGAAAGGCATTGGGAGATGGTATTTCAAGGTCCATTTGTTCAGTTTCCTATAATCCTCGCCAACCGGTGACTGGACTTTATGGGATCAATTCATTCTTCGCATTTTCCACTACAGTCATTCCATCCTTCTAGGGCACACAATGCATTGGGCTCACCCAATGGCTATCAGAAATAGGGTACACCACTCCTGCATCTAACCATTTAATAATTTTCTTTTTCACCACCTCTTGCATTGGTGGGTTCAATATCCTTTGGTGCTCTATACTTAGGCTGCAATTTTCCTCTAGTTGAATTTTGTAGTGCATATACCTGGGGTATCCCAATTATATTAGCAATGGTCCTACCAATTGCTTTCTTGAACCTTTTCAACACCTTCATCAATGCTTGCACTTGTTAAACAGTAAGATCTGCAGCCTAAATATCTGGCGAAGTGTTATTCTCACCTAAAAAAACATACCTCAGATGACCAGACAACTGCTTTAATTCAAGCACATGTGGTTCTTCAATAAAAGGCTTTGCTGGAGGGCTTGTCCAATTCTTCAAATCCAAATCTAGATTTTTAGGAGAATATGAATGTGATCCCATTCCTTGCAGTGCATTTAGAATCTCCACATAATCTTCTTGAAAGACCTCATCAAAGTTCATTATTACTGAAGCAAGTGTCTCTACAGTAAATCATTCCTCTATAGATGATTCAGTGACCCCTTCTTCAACTATATCAATCGCAGACACCACACTCATATCTTGTGGTTGCTTTATTGACTTGCACACTTTGAATTTGACCTTTTCATTATTTAGCAAAAATTTCATCTCCTCACTCTCCACATCAACTAATACTCTACTAGTGGCCAAAAATAGCCTTCCCAAAATTATGGGAACTTCGAAATCCACCTCGCAATCTAGAATTACAAAATCAACCGGAAAGATGAAAATTTCAACCTTGACCAGCACATCTCACAAAATGCCTATGGGCCTCTTCATTGATCTATCTGCCATTATCAGTCTCATAGTAGTGGGTTTTGGAGCCCCCAACCCTAACTTTTTATATATCGCTAACAACATAAGATTTATATTGCTCCCAGGTCACACAAAGCTTTAGCAAACTCGATGAACCAATGGTGCATCGTATAGTAAATGCAAATGAGCCATATTTATTTTACACCAAGGACCTTGTAGCAATAGCACTACAATGGTGAAAATTATCTGCTGGTTCAAAACTTGCTTCCATCATCTTTGTAGTCAAGTCTGAACAAGTGAAGAAAGGCGAGCCTGATGATCGCCAAGAGCACTCAGCGAAACGCCGAGTGGACATTTTGACCGCCTAAAGTTCCAGTGTGCCATCCCTGAGGGAAGAAACCAAGTCGGCGATAGAAAAGGGGCAGTCGACGAATTGCCGAGCAGTTCCACGATGCAAAGAGTGATCGCCCAAAGTTACAGGACTTGAGGATGCTGAGAGCTAATGCAAAAAGGTGACAAAAGAGACCAAAGGGCGGTTTGCCGAACGACTCGGCGAACCCGACTTATATCGCCCAATGGCCTTTTGTGGCTAATTTTTGGCAACTATAAATATAATTTTGAACTGTAAATTGAGGAGTTCTTTTTAGCTTTTAATTACTACTAAGTCTAGAATAGTTTTCTATGGAGTTTTGGGGAGAGTTTCTTGGTAGACTTGAAAACTTTTTAATATTCAATTTGGAGATTTTGTAAGTGGGTTTCAAATTTTCTTCAAATTGAAGCATTGTAAAGGCTTAATTACTATTACCCAGTTGACGGCTGATCGATTTGGTAACCATTTTTACTCTTTTATGATATTTGGCTAAAACCCCAATTCTTGGGGTGTGATCATGTGATTATGGGTTGAATTAGTATATCGGTGTTTTTAATTACTATTTTAAATGCTATATTGAAGTGTGTTTAATCATTATCTGAGGTCTAATTTATGAATTGTAGTTGCAAATGCAGTTCTAATTTTGTTTTCTTAGCTTTCTCGAGAGAGAGGTTTTAGAACCAAGGCTTTTGATTAATGGTTTGTAGGTGTTGGGTTGATTTAGCTTCAGCTCGAGATAGTGAATCCTAAACCCAATCCTACCCATCTTTCTCGAGAGAGAAGATGTATTAAGGTAATGGGCAGTTCTTTATTGCTATGCTTGTTGATGTTCGAGAGAAATCACTTGAAGTGGAATAGTTGTTCGAGAGAAAACTATTTCAATTGTAGTCTAGCCTACCAACTGATATTTAGCTATTTACTAGTAGTTTCAATTACTCATATATCAAAATTTGCCTATAGGCGATCACATCGCGAGAATTCCTCTCCTTATTGTTATCTCAAATTGTTTGTGACTGCATTGTTGTTGATAATTGCAAACCAAAAACCCCCATCTGCCATTTAATGTCACCCCTTTGATTTGTTTCATGTTTTTTTCCTGATAATTTCTATTGTTATATCTAGTTAGATCAAATTCGTACTTCCTAATTGAACTTTGAACACGTACTGCTCCCTGTGGGATTTGACCCCAACTCATTTGTTGGGTTTTATACTGCTTAACGATCATTTACACCTAGAATTGGATGAGGTGTGCTTGAAACGTTAATCAGCTAAACATGATAAATTAATGGAATTTCCAAATACCGTTGCCAGCCCATAAAATTCAGAAACCCCAGAAATAAATGTCCATAATGAGACCTAGCTCAAGATGCAACATCATATTTTATATGAAAAAGAATGTAGAATTTCTTTCAATAAGTAGGTTCTCTTCAACTAAGGTTTAGACATAACCTAAGGAATTAGAAAATTCTCACAACTTCGGAAGAAATAGAGGTTATTCTAGTTGAATAACTCTTATGCTAGTTATTTTTGGGGAAGAAGGTTTAAGCAGAAGTCGTCATTTCCTATTAGGGTAAGGCAAATGTATAACTTTTGGTATCAACAGTACAATAACATATTAAATGTGATTCCTCAAATGGGGTGTGTGGAGGGTAGAATGTATGCAAACCTTATCCCTACCTTGTAAGGTATAGGGAGTTTCCGATGAAGAAGTTAATGTCAAAATACAATCGAGATAATGTCACAGATGTCACCACACCTTATACCTAATTTTTTAGCTATTAAAGTGTCTTTTCTTATTGTGCCTCGAATTTCCAACAAATAGCAACTCGTGTTGTTGCAAACACATCCAGCAAGCAGAGTCCTATTTCAGCATATGTTGCCCGAGAAATGGAAAAATCAGAGAAAATTTGAAACCAACCTATGATGGCAAACTAAACATATTCCTTGACACACCAAAGATAAACCAGATGTAATTCAGGTAAAACCATGAATATATATGTATTTGGTACTTCCCTTGACCATGGGACATGCATATGCAAGGCCATATTAGCATAAACAACAAAATAATTTGATTTCTTTCTTAACAGTACTAAGTCAGCTTCCCCTGAGCGTGATTAGCATAAATACAAAGTTACAAACAAAGAAGGTTACCAACACTTGAAAATGCTATCATAACAAGAAATTTCCCTAGTGTGTTGTATATGCCTTGGAAATTTCAGCTATAAGCTAACAGGTCCATAATTTTTTTGAGAAGGATCTATCAAGTCTGTGTTGTCTAAAAGGAAACAATAGTATATTAAAAAAAATGGTTACCAAATCGATCAACTGTCACATCAAACCCCTCAATACCTAGGTACAAAATTCCAACTCAAATCTAAAATATTTCTTGAAAAATATCTTACCCATACTTAGAGAGGTTCAACTATGAAAATTCATTTAAACAGAGTTGAAATCAAGCTTGAAATACTCAAATTATCAAACTTTAACTTTTTGGGAAAACTCCCAAATTTTCAACCTTATACGCGGTTAATATGATAAAAATAATTGATAAATCAAAAGGTTTATGTCAAAATCAGTTTACCCATAACATAAGGATCTTACATATAATTTTTTTAATAAATTTTTTTAGTCCAAATTGATAAACCTCAATATTTCTCCAAAAATTCACGAATAAGGAAAGAAAATCATATAAAGAAATCATGAGAGAATCCCAAAATAAGGATCAGATACTAACATCCATATTAAATCGAGAAGAATATAGTAAGAATCACACAATTCTGAGCTCCTGAACACCCAATATGCTCAAAATATCAAATAAATACAATATGAAATCTTAAATACTTGTGCAACAGAATTTACACTAGAAATCAACAACTTTGATTTCACTAAAAGAACCGTAACTTCCTCATACGATAGGGAAATGCCCTGAGTTTTTGTCTAAAGATTTTAAATAATGATTCAGACCTACTCTTTCAATCGAAATTCAATTTCGTACTTGTTTGTCCAATGAAGTATTATTTCTGCTCGATAACCAATTATTTCAGATTTCGCGATAAAAGTCCAATATCAGTTTAGCGAAAATACACCAAACCTTACTTGTCAGTCATATAATTTTTTTATAAAACTTTTATAAGTTTAAATAATTTTTTCAATCTTTAAAGCTAATAACGAACCTTTTAGTTGGCACAATTTGCGAAAACAACGCCAAAGCACCCAAAAAGCTTAAAACCTAACTCAAAAATCATCTGAAACGTCCCGAACACAAACTAAATATGATATTAGCTTGTAAAAGATATTTCAGACTCAATGAAATCATCAAAATACCCAAACAAGGTAACCTTAACCCAATGTTGAACAAAGTCAAATTTAACTTAAGAATCTCCTAACTTCCAAATATGGCATGAAAATCATCCAAAAGCTTCAGGAACTGAACCAAACCTTTAGCTAGATAAAATATCACCATTAAAACCTAATGGAATCATCAAAACTCAAAAATGACCTTTCTAATCTGAAACATTGACTAAAGTCTAACTTTAGCCTTAACTTTTCCCGCATCTTGTCTAATGACTCAAAATCAACATTACACCTAAATCAAAAACCATATTCCAGGGCTTACCGAACTCTCAGAATTTTATTCCGAGCTTGCTATCACCAAATATTGACTTTGGTCAACTATCTTTTGCTTTCAACTTTCAAAACACAAAAAATCTTCCAAAACTCATCTAAATACCTCATGACCTAAGCCAATAATCTTTGTAACCTAAATGTCGTGTTGCAGAGCTAATGGAATTGACAAAATTCCACCCCGATACTTGAAACTCCAAATATTGACTAATGTCAACCATTTCAACTTTAAAACCTTCGAAAGCCAAATCTTTTTCAAAACTCCCAAATTTTCACTGTAGTTCCTAAACCAACCATACCAATGGACCAAAAATGACTCAATGCAAATTTGGGGAGGGGTTAATTGGTAGGTTTTTAGAAAATTCCAAAAATGACCTTCACGTTCATTACATTATTCACCACTGAAAATCATGTTCCTCCTCAAATATAAAGAAAAAGAAAGTACCTGATGTATCAAAAAATTATGGATATCTGGGACACATATCAGACTCGTTCTCCTAAGTAGCCTCTTCATAAGATGGGGGGCTTTCATTGAATCTTCATAGAAGTTATGTAATACCTCAGAAATTGAAAGTTGAGTTTCGAAAGGGAAGGTCGCATTTTGGCACTGGTGCAGTCGTTTACAAGTCCACCCTATAGAGCATAGGAGTAACCGGGGGTCGTAGGAAGGAAGTCATAGGATTTGAGTTGAGTTTTAGAAAATCGAGTCTCTAATGATTGTCGTACGAACAAACAATATAAATCGTAGAGTGTTCTACATGTCGTAGAAATGATCCATATAGTTGGACAAGGCTTGGTGAAATTATGGACTTAAACTTGAGGAATACGGAAGGGGGGTCTACCAACCGTATAGTGGTCGATGAACTTTAGAAGGATCTCATGGGAATTGACCAGTATTTTAGGTCCCAATAAGTGACTTTACGTTTGACCAAGACGGTCTGTAGAAAGTCCTACGAACCGTAGGTCGGAACCGTAAGAGTCATTTTGTAGCTTTTAAGTAAGGATATTTTGGTTTTTTCCTATTTAACCCCTAAACTATGTCATTTTTTCTTTATAACTACCCGTATAACTGTTTTTACTCTTCAAACCTAACCCATTCCCTCCCATTTACTCAAACTCACAAAAATATCTTAAGTCTTCTTCACCAAATTCTCTCAAGAGCTCTCAAGGTGGAAGTTAGGGTTTCAAGGTCTATTTCTCTTTGCATTCTTAGGGATTTTATTATCAAGAAATATGGGATTTCACCAATGGATACCTTTCATCCATTGGATTCCAAAAGAAAACTCAAATCTCCAATCAAATTTGACCCAATTTTCATAGGGTTTTATGTGATTCTCTATGAGTTCAATTCATTGTGATTCAATTACTTATATTCAATCTTATTATGCATGATTTGATATAATTACATGATTTTTCATTGATTTCACATTAACCCATGTCTATGCCTATTTTTGGATATGAATCATGCTTATGAACTATGAATTATGACTATGAATATATGTATGTTTTATGAAAAGTATGATTTATGACTAGAGGATGCTTTTAAGGTCAATTATCAATGATTTGTGAAAGGTTTTCTCACATTTGAATGAAATCATGATTTAGATTCTTAGAAAGATAAGTGTATACTATGAAGAAGTTTATAAAATCATGGTTTTGAAAGGAGCTACTCTAATATGACGTATGATAGCTTGGTAGTCTTAAATGTGTCTTTCCAAGTATTTTGATATGGTTATGATTATATATTTTTTACAGGATTTACTTATCACCGAGAAGACTTTAAGGTGAAGGCTCTCCCATTAGTAGAGGTCAGGTATCTAGAAGCAATCTCCTTGTCCCAAACTACGTGGCCCCGTAGGATTGTCTAAAATGACCTAGCTAGTGGATCCACCTTAGAAATAATGAATGAGATGGAGTTCTACTTTGGAAAGTAGGTTCTCCTTTTTGGTGTGAGAGTCATGCCAGATTCCATGTTATAGCTCACATGGTTTTATTGTCGGTTAACGGTAAATATCACACAATTGAACTATGTTTTTCTTCAAAGGTTTTATAAAAACTTCCTTATGATTTTTAAGTATGCATTGACCTTGTCTATGAATAATGGTTTCTCTTTAAAGGATTTTACTATGTTTTAATTCTCCATGAATATCGTGTTTAAATTTCCTCAGCTTGATCACTTGGATTGGTGAGTCCTCATGTTCGAGGACAAGGTCATTGTTGTTTTACTGCTTTATTGTGTTTTCAGTTTCTAACTTGTACGTGGTGTATGGATTATCTTCCAACCACTTCTAGAATGTTAGAAAGGCTTATGTCATGCTTAGTAGTATTTCACGTATTCTCTTATATACTATGTTTGTATCATTTATGTCATCTTACCATTTGGGACTTATATTGATTATACCTCTTGAATTGTATTTTATTACGTCATGCTTATGTCAAGTAGTTTGTTTAGGATCTTCCATGTTTTTATTCGCCATGTTATGTCTAGTGTTTACTTTGGAACGTGACAAGTTATCTCCTTAGTACTTAGCTTTCGAACCATCTTATTCAAAAAAAAACTATAGGTTCATCCTCATATTCCAAGTGCGGATTCAAAATCACAGAATCAAGTGATATTACATGGAACTCATCGGGTGCATATTTCCGAAGAATAGAAACATGATAAACAAGATGAAAAATAGAAACCTAGGTGGCAAGGCCAATTTATAGGCCACCTTTCCATTACGCTCCAAGATCTAAAATGCACCAATGAACCTAGGTCTAAGCTTGCCTTTCTTCCCAAACCCCATCCCACCGTTCATTGTTGATACCGTAAGGCATACATGATCACCCTCCATAAACTCTAAGGCTTGAAATTTATTATCAACATAACATTTATGTCTACTCTGGGCTGGAAACAACCTGTTTAGAATCAAACAAACCTCCTCCATAGCATCTCTAAGAAAATCTGTATCAAAGGTACTCACCTCAACGACATTGAACCAAGCAATCAAAGATATACATGTCCTACCATACAATGGCTCAAATGGAACCATCTGAATGTTGGAATGATAGTTGTGGTTATAGGCAAACTCTACAAATAGCAAAAACGAGACCCATCAACCCCTCAATATCAAACATGGATGACCAAAACATGTCTTTGAATGAACAGGATAAGTACAAAGACTGTCGAAAAACTAGAATTCCTTATTATAAATCTCATTCAAGCACTCTCATCAAGGTTCACACATGCAATACTACTAGTGTACCCTAACTGTCCAAAATTCTCCTTTGTCTTACTCAGAATACTCCCTCTCTAGTATCCACAATTAAAACTTCTCTAGTTATTTGATTCCCACATATTTGACTCTTCTCTACATATTATATCTGATTTGATCACTAACACATCTCGAAACATACTCGACTCATCAAAATCCAACATATTCACCATAATGTGACAACTAAAACCAAAAAACCGGTGCCAACGAAATATCATGACCTTACTGATTCCCTACTCATGCTTCAAAAACCGTCAATTAGTACTAAAATTCCTTGGCAAACACATTGCCACTCTACATAAATCTGAATTATAACTTCTCTTTTTCCCAAAAAATGTTTTTATTCCCCCCAAGCCTACTCTAAGCATTCCATGTCAAAAACGCTTATAGCAGTAATTTCAAATCTGATAGTACTTTTCCATCGAGCTAAGGCTATTTAATCATAAATCAATATCAACTACACGTAACCCTTCACATGGCATGCCTAAACTACCTTTCAAATGATAATAGCCTCATGTCAAATCTTAGAGAAACCCTTGATCACCTTAAGAATTCTGTATACCATAAGCACATAACCTTTATTCACCACAAAGTGTCTATGTAACTCATCATAATAGTGTGTGTTGTTTCCATCAACAAAGTAGTATCAATCTAGCTCAAAATCTTCAATAACCATGTAGAACTCTAAGTCCTTCTTGTAGTGCATCCATAAGTCACCTACCATAATTTGGATAATCCAACCAACGCAAAAATGCAGAATCTCCCATACATCACTGTTTGTCACCAAAACTAAAACAAAATTGTTAGAAAAGTCACTGATAACTCTTCATAAGTCTGTATAGAACTAGCCCACCTTGCATTATCATATCTGAATTCAAAGGCAAAAATCCATATAATCTTCTACTTTGAACCGCGGATCTATACGCGTTGTCTTATTTCTTCACATTTCATTAAATTGTACCTAGGATACATCCTAAATACTTTGAATTCTTTAATATACAAGTCTCTTATTCCTTTTTCTAACTAATTTACCAATCCTATCCTTTGATAAAAAACCCATGACATTTTACCTCATACTCTAAACCAAAAACTTCAAGTGAAACACTTCATTAAGCCCTTTAACGATGAAAAGTAATAAATTCTACCACCCAAACCTTGCACAAGTCCTTCCAAATGCTCAATAATCAACATGATCAATATTATTTTTTACCTTACCAATCCTTACCTTGACAAAACCTAATTCCATGAATGTAGACTTATAACGAAAAACTTGAATTCTAATTCAAACTATGTAAACCAATCTTTTTATCAATCAACATTAGCCCATACCTTGAAGATTTTATGAAATCACATATCTAAGCTTATCATTGATCACATCTCCATCGATCTTATCATATTCTTCATTAGAAATCCAAACCGTACAAGTTACCAAATTCGAAACCACAAAAAAACTTATCACAATACTTGAGCTGAATTTCTACTTGAACCTAACGTCAATAGAATTTCTTCTCAAATATTACCCAGTATTTTTTAATCCATCTGATGAACATGTGACCTTATTAACATAACCTGAACAATACAAACAAAGCCACTTCACCCCACAAAGCTGATCTTATCATTGATATGATACTTCAAGCCCAAGATATACTAGCCAAATTGTATGAATTAACCAATTTGTACATGCACTTTGTTACTAACATTATCAATTGCCTTCACACAAGTACACTTGCTGGACTTCCTTTACCCATAAGCTTATCATCTCAATATCAATCAACTCCTTTTGGCTCAAATTGAAATCACCAGTCCCCAATTATATTCTCAAAATACACTTCATAACTTAAACACATTAATACTTTACCAAAGATTTGGGGTGGCAAAATCAAACCCAACCTACCAAATCCACGTGACCCATTTATGTTTGGGAGAGTTATTAACTTGTCCGCTCATTAACTCTACCCATTAGAAATTGGATTGATATGTAACCCAAATTGACTCATGAAAAATTTTAAAATACCATTTTTATTTGGTACTAAAATAGTTTTAAAGAACAAAAAAATAATTAATCTTAGTAAAAATTGAGTTGGATTGGGTCGTGATCTGTTATATAACCCATTACTAATTCGATTTTTACCCAACCCATTTTGACCAAAGAAAATTTGAGTTGAGTTGGGTCTTGACTCAATTGTTGTCTTAACCCATGGCTAAGACAAAACTTAAAAAATTAAAAGAGGAATTTAAGGATTTGTTGGATAAGGGTTTCATCCGCTCGAGAATCTCTTCATGGGGTGCTCCACTTTTGTTTGATCAACTCCAAGGAGCGAGTTACTTCTCTATGATCAACCTCTGGTCGGGTTATCACCAATTGAGATGAAGGAAGACGACATTCCAAAGATGACTTTTCAGATTTGGTATGATCATTATGAGTTTTTTGTACTGTCATTCAGTTTTACTAATTCTACAGAAGCATTTATTGACTTGATGAATAGAGTATTTGAACAATATCTAGACATGTTCGTGATTGTATATATTGACGACATCTTGATCTACTCAAGGAGTGAGGATGAGCATGCCGACCATTTAAGGATTGTGTTGCAAATCTGCAAGGAACAACAACTATTTGCAAATTTTAGTAAATTCAAGTTTTGGTTGAGTTCCATGACTTTTGTTGGTCACATTGTTTTCGGTAAGGGTATTGAAGTAGACCCTAAGAAGATAAATACGTTTAAGAGTTGGCCTAGACTTCTATGCCTTCAGATAAGAAGTTTTTTGGGTTTGGCTGGTTATGATAGAAGGTTTTTGGAAGAGTTTTCTTCCATTGCCTATCCATTGACTGCAATGACCCAAAAGAAAGTTACGTTCTTATGGTCGGAAGCGTGTGAGAAGAGTTTCTGAAAATTGAAAGATAGACTTACCGTAGCTCCGGTGTTGACTTTACCGGAAGAGTCTGATGGGTTCGTCGTGTATTGTGATGTTTCAAGAATTGGATTAGGATGTGTTATTATTAAAAATGTGAAATTCATTGCTTACACTTCAAGGAAACTTAAGATCCATGAAAAGAACTATCCTACCTATGATTTGGAACTAGCGGCAATTGTTTTTTCCTTAAAGATTTGGAGGCATTATCTATATGGTGTTCATGTTGATTTCTTTACCGACCACAAGAGTTTTCAATATGTGTTCAAGTAAAAGGATCTAAATCTTTTCCTACGTAGATGGTTAGAGCTCTTGAAGGATTATGATATGAGTGTTCTCTATCACCTCGGTAAGACAAATATGGTGGCAAATGCTTTTAGTCGACTATCAATGGGTAGTGTTGCTCATGTAGAGGAAGAAAAAAAGTAGTTGGTTCATGATGTTCATAGATTGGCCCGATTGGGTGTTCAATTGGTTGATTCTAATAAAGGTTGTGTTATTGTTCATAATGATTCAAAATTGTCATTTGTGTCGGATGTGAAAGCCAAGCAAGGTCTTGATCCAATCTTGGTTGAGTTGAAGGAAGTGGTGCTTATAAAGTCCGTGGAGGCTTTCTCCCAATGGGGAGATAGTGTGCTTTGATATCAAGGTCGTTTGTGTGTTTCCAATGTTGATGACTTGAGAGAACAAATCTTATCACAAACCCATAGTTCTTGATATTCCATTTACCCTGGATCCACCAAGATGTATCGTGACTTGCGAGAGGTCGATTAGTAGAATGAGATGAAGAAGGATATTGTAGAATTTGTGGTGAAGTTTCTTAATTGTCAATAAGTAAAAGTTGAGCATCAAAAGCCGAGAGTTTTGTCCCAAGATATTAGTGTTCCTACTTGAAAGTGGGAATATTTTAATATGGACTTTATTGTTTGTTTACCCAGAACTCGGGGACAACATGACTTAATTTAGGTTATTATAGATCGTATGACGAAGTCAGCTTATTTCATTCCCGTCAAGATTTCCTATTCAGCGGAAGATTATGCTAAGTTGTATCTAAGATAAATGGTTAGGTTTCATGGAGTGCCCCCATTCCTTATTTTCGATCGTGGTACCTAATTCACTTCTCTATTTTGGAAGTATTTCAAAAAAGGTCTTGATAATCATGTTAAGCTTAGTACGACCTTTCATCCTCAAACTAATGGGCAAGCGGAGCATACTATCCAAACTTTTGAATATATGTTAAAAGCTTGTATGATTGACTTCAAGGTTAATTGGGATGATTATTTGCCTTAGATTGAGTTTGCTTATAATAATAACTACCATTCAAGCATTGGTATGACTCTATTTGAGGCTCTTTATGGTAGGAGGTGTAGATCTCCCGTAGGTTGGTTTGATGTTTGGGAGATTTCTTTGATAGGTCTTGAATTGGTATATGAGGCTATGGAGAAAGTTTGGCTTATTCGAGAAAGGTTGAAAATGGCTCAAAGTCAACAAAAGTCCTATGACAATGTTAGAAGGAGAGATCTTGAATTTGATGTAGATGATTGGGTTTATTTTAAAATATCACCTATGAAGGGTGAGATGAGATTTGGAAAGAAAGGGAAGCTTAGACCCGTTATGTGGGCCCATATCAGATTTTTAAGGCGTATTGGTAAAGTTGTTTAATGAACTGGATTTGCCTTATGACTTAGTATTAGTGCATCAAGTTTTCCATGTCTCTTTATTGAAGAATTGTGTTGGTTATCTGAAATCTATTGTACTATTGGAGAGTCTTGGTATAAAAGAGAGTCTTTCTTGTGAAGAGGTTTCGGTTGAGATTTTAGACCGACATGTCATGAAGTAGAGGAATAAAGATGTTGCGTCCGTAAAGGTCTAATGGAGGAATCAAAGGGTCGAGGGTGCTACTTGGGAAGCCGAGGCCGATATGATATCTCGTTATCCTCATCTTATTCTTATGACCCTCTTCTAGATAGAGATATATATCTCCTTATGGTTCATCCTTTTTTGTTTCATGTGTCTTAGTTGTTCTCATGTTTACTCAGGCATGCATGCTCATGGAAACTTGATTTTTGAGAAAATGAGTTAGCTTTATTGATTTCTTCATGATTATGTGCATTTGAGTATGATTCGGATATATACTTATGAAATGATGTTATGATATGTTTGAGCTTGGAGTTGATGTTCCTCCTTGATATTATTCATTGTGATGAAGTTGTATTCATGTTGGGAGGTTTGATAGTTCGGAAAAAAAAGAAAAGAAATTTTTGGGTTACAGGTTGTGTCTACAGGTCCCATCTACGGATCATAGAAGCTTCGACGGGCTGTAGATTGCAAATGTAGGAAGAGGGAAAATAATTTTCTAAAATCAAGTCCCAGTTTCCTTTTTACGATTCACAAGGATGGTCTGTCATGCTATGCATGAGTCGTATATAGGTCTCGTAGGTAAGTCCCAGACTTTGTGAAATTTTGAAGGTTAGAAGTTGGTTTCTACGGTAGGTATCTAAGGACCGTAGGAAGACCTACGAGCCGTAAAAATGTTCCGTCAAAACGATAGGTGATTTCATGGTCCAGTACTTGGTCTACGGTTGACCAGTACGGTCCGTAAGTCGGAACCATAGGTCAAGTCCGACAATTATTTTTAAGGGTCTTTTGGGTCTGTTCCTAATTATTTTAATCCAATAATATGTCGTTTTGCCTTCTACCTTAAGACCTATATAAAGCTTTTAAGCCCCAAATTACCCACTTTCAATTCATTCTCCTAAATCCCCTAAATCTAACCAAACCACTCCTCCCCAAATCCTCACAAGGCTAAGGAAGAAGAAGAAGAAGAGCTAGGGTTTATCCAAGTTTCCAATCCTCCATTCTTTTTGGATTTAAAGTATCAAGGTATGTGGGTATTCACCCATGGAATCAATTCTTCCACGGTGTCCCCAAGGTTTTTTTCCAATTTTCAGTCTCAAATTCAATTGTTTAAGTTAGGGTTTAATTCAATCTTTATGGGCTTCATTAATTTGTGATTGATTATTGCTAAATAAGTCTTCTAATGAATGATTCAATGTTACTACATGATATATAGTTTAAATTATGTTGACCCATTCCTAAATTATGATTTTCAACTATGAACCTATGATAAACTAATGAACCTACGAATTATGAATTATGAATTTACGAAGATATGCATGTTTTTACGAAATCATTGTTAAAGAATTTGGGATAATTTGAAAGGAAAGTATCAAGGTTATTGTGAAAGGTTTTCTCACAAGTTATTATGATCATGATTGTGAAAGGTATTTCTCAGATATTTATTCACATTGGTGAAAGGTTTTCGCATCTATAATGAATTATGTTTAAAAGGCGAACAAATGTGGTGATTGGCGATACACCAAATGTGAAAGGCTGAATCGATCGAGCTCGCCGACTGAGGTTCAAAACCTTAAGGCTAAAGCAAGTGAAAGGCGAGCTGGGGAGAAATTTGTGTTTCGCCTAATGAGATCGGCGAGCACGACAAACTTTGCCCAATGGGTTACGCAGTGAGTTTTAGGCTAAATTTTGGGAAACTATAAATATTCCAAAGAAGAGAGAAAAAAAGAGTTCAGTGTTCAGAGTCTCGAAAAAAAAAGAGAAAATTTTAGATATTTTTTACAGAGAGACATTTTTTCTTTGTGAAGAACACTTTCAATTTTTGGGGTTTTCAACTTTTGTTCTTCAAATTGATAAACTAAAGTTGAATTCAAAGTGGGTTTGCTTGTAATTGCTAAATTAAATGTTACCCGTGACTGCTTTCATGCAAAGTATAATTTTTTTATACTTTGTGATGGGTGGCTAAAACTCCAAGATCTAGTGGTGCAATTATGTGGTTGGGTGTTGATTTAATATAATGGGTATTGTGTTATGCTCTGTTTTGTTGATGTTCATGCATGAATTTTGGCTAATTAGCATGGGGTTAATTTATGGGTTAAGGTTGCAAACTTAATTTCTACTTCTGATCTTCGATTGATGCTCGAAAGAAATTGATTAGAGTGGTTAATTAGTTCAATACTAGAAATTTAGGTTTGATGTTTGTAATGTGCTTAAAATAGATTTTATGGGTCAGATCTATTTTCCCTATTTCTCTATCGAAAGAGAGAATAACGTAAGGTATTTGGTTTTTCAGTATTGCACATAGATGAGACCCAAAGGAGATTCTATGAACTGATGCTATGAGATCAAAAGAAGATTAGTGTCATTGATGACGATCCTGTCTAACCATGAATGTTCATCAATATAGAGCAACCCCTATGTGATATTGATTTCCAGTCCCTGCACCCAAGATTATTTGTGACTTATTTGATTTTTTGAATTTCTTGTTGTATTGTGACTATTGATAACAAAACCCTTTTCGTAAATTTGGTGGAATCATCCACCCACTTGTTTTTACTATTACAAATGAATGATTTTACAATCCAAATATTACGACTCGAACCGTATTTCAGAAAACTAAGTTTCCCTAGCATGTACCTTCCCGCCATTGCAGGAATAACCCTGCCATAGCGGCGCCGCCACAACGGGATGGGAGCCGCCATGGAAGCATAGTTGGAAACATAATTGAAAGACGTGAATTCTTATTTTTCCCCTTCCTCCCTTAAGTGCAAAAATAGACGAGAGTCACCCTAAAAACCCTCAAAAGGCTGCTCTAGGCTTGGGGATGATGGAGAGGAAGAATTCTAACGCAAGAAAGGATACAACCCACAGAGTCCACGCCTTCCTTGTCACGACCCAGGGGTACCCCCTAGATATAACAAGGCGTACTCAACCCCAAAGGGTCTCATACAAGCCCCTTAGCATATCATAACATAAGATAATAGAAATGATGTGGAAATTTAAAACATTTTTCCATAATATCAAAGTCTTCTATAAAAGCAAAGCGGAAGTCTACTACACTTGTCTCAAACAATCTAAAACAACTTGAATATATCTTGGGACACAGCCCATACAAAAGTCTTAACATAAAAATAAAAGACATAAAGGAAAGGTGATCAAATCCTTGATGCTATGAGGACTCATCAAATCTTCAACTCCTTGATCTACTAGGAACCTAGTAACGGGAATGAAACTCAATATCGTCGGACCCTACATTTGATAAGAATGTAGGAAAGAATATGCGTTAGTACAAAATGTACTAAATATGATAGCTAACATAACATCATCAAGAGTATAACATAAGCGTTAGTCAACATAAGACATAAGTTATAAGCATAAGAGATAACAACATAGTCATAGGCATAATCTTCAACATAGACATAATATAAGCATTAGTCAACATAAGGCATAATCCATTAACATAAGAGCTACATCATATTCATAAGTAACCTCAAGTCATACTTTTGCAATGAATGGATAAGACCCCATAATCTCACCCATATTAAGTATCACTTTAGGCCATCATAATCATACTTCTTTGTTGGGGACTAGTCCCTATTTTAAAACTTTGGAACACTATGAGATACTTCATGAACCACATCTTAGTTCCTCATTAATTTGAACACTATGAGATACTTCTCTAAACATGTCTTAGTTCATTATTACCTTGAACACTACGAGATACTTTTTCAAGCATGTCTCATTTCATTAATGCTTTTGAACACTATGAGATACTTCTTCAAGTATGTCTTAGTTTATTGGATACGAAGATTGCTACTAGAAACCTGGACTCCACTAAGTGAAGGCTTCCATTTCATGAGACCTACTTTAGGAAAATGCAGACTCTACTATGTGAGAGTTCCCCCTTCTTATTTGGAAGCCCGGACTCAACTAGGTGTGAGCCTCCATCTCATTGTCAATATCCACTCGGGGTCAAGCATACACCCCATAGGCTAGTCATTAAGCCTTACTTAACTCATGTCTCATGGAAGGATGTACTTGACAACCAATCCAAGTTTCATACTACATAATCATAGACACTTCACTCTCAAAGTGTTCTTAAAACATATACATAAATTTCATAAAACATGCATAAGTCTCATACTTTACCTCCTTGAGGTTTAGATCTCTCTTTCAATCATCACATCTAGAATTCTAGCATCAGACATGGATATCATCATAACTCATGTGATTCTATCACTTCATGCATTCAAACATTCATAAAGTAGATTAGGTGGGTAAAGTCCTTCCACAACAATTCTATCTAGTAGTCTACCATTATGATACAAGCTTCACTCTTAAAGCCTTAACATTCATAATTCATCACATTAGCTTTACTCTTAAGCCCTATAAATCAACATTTATAGCTACAAGCTTTACTCTCAAGCAATACCTCTCATAAACATCTCATAGGCCTAAGTCTTAAGGCATTCTACTCATATGCTCCATTCTTAAACAATTCCAATCATATATCATCATATAGGCATAAACTCAAGCATTACTAATCATGATTCATCATGTATACTATAGCCTCATTCGATTCGTATCTATATGCCCTAATCTCAAACAATCTTCTATACATATCATCAATCATAGAAGATTATCTCTAAATCCTCAATTTCCCCCTTCAAGGCACAAAACCCACATACTTCAATTTCATCTTTCTAGACATGGGTTAGGAATGTAAGCATGTAATTTCATCTTAAAAACATGATTTACTACTAATTCAATCATAAACGATCATTACCCACTCAATTGGATCAATATACATCAATACCCACGATATTGGAAGGAACCCTAACTTGAATTGTGGTTTTCATCTTCACCATTGGGGAAAACTAGGGGACTTCATGGATGAAAGAAGTCCATGGATGAAGAGCTATCATACCTTGGTCACAATGCCCTCAAAATCTTGGAGATTGGGTGCCTTGATTATGACCTAGCTTCAAACTCTATCTTCTTCTTCAAATTCTAGAGAGAGAAATATTTGAGAGGATGAACTTTGAGATTCTTTTGGGGTTTTTCAAATAATGACTTAATTGGGGTGGTTAAAGGGTTAAAATAGCTTATATAGGTGTATAAAGTCTAGGCAAAACGACCTCACCTAATAACCACCTAAATAGGAATTTCCCATTTTGACCCTCACTTGGCAGCCTAGTGCCAGGCACTACGGCCACCTTCACAAACCGTCAAGGGTTCCACGGCCCTTCAAGGTGCCCGTGGTCCCTTGACCAATGGCTAAGCCACACCACCCTAAACCCCCCAAACTTCAAGGCAAGTCCACAACCACTCCCACGAGCCGTCTAGGCCTTCACAAGCCGTGAAGTGGCTCATATGGAGGAGGCCAACTTGGGCAGCCTTGAGGGGCTCACTGCCTCACCACATGGGTGGCACCACGGGGCGTGGTGGCCACCACGAGCTGTGAAGGCTCTCGTGGTCATGGGCAGTGCCATGGAAAGCTTGGGGCTGCCTTGGCCCTTGCCCTTTCACCTTGGCTCTTGCCCTCTAGTCTTGACTTGTTGCACTCATACTTAGCCCTATATGGTCTAATAGACTACGGGTGTTACAATATCACCCTCTTGGGGACATTCGTCCTTGCATGACGATTCTAAACACCTCTTAAAGGAAACGACTCTAGACTAGAAGCCCATCATGCATGCAACATCAAAATGATGCACAATTCTAAGGAGGAAACATCAACTCCAACTCAAACATACTCATTGGAACACAAGGAAGTAGAAACTACATCTATCAACCCAAAATGCATGAAATTCAACATCTACTCTTGTTCAAGGAGGAACTACCATCTCCAGGGTAAATCATGCTCAACACACTCTCATGGAGCTCATATGCAATTTACTCTCAAAAAGCATTCATTTAAGGAGGAATCTATCAACTCTGAGCTAAGGCATGCTCATCAATTCATCTCATGAAGTGTATAGGCAACTCATACTCAATGCACTACAACATGAGGAAAACAATTCACATAAGTCATTTCTACCAAGGCTTACGTTTTTTTTCATGAACATGCATATAAAGAAATCATGGTAACACACAAGACACATAATGACCTTGCTATCTAAGCACACCATCTCCCCCATGGGAGAAAGCCAAAATGGACTTTCTAAGCACCACTCTTTAAACTCTAAGGTCGAATCTATACATCACTTATCCTTAACATCCATCATACAAGATGACTCTAAACCATGGTGAATTATACTACTACCCCTTATAGGAGTCTATTCAATTACCCCATCTAGGCATTACTTAAACACCCTATTCATCAAACCTTTCAACCTACCCAAAGCTCAAAATGGCCAAGTAGAGTTCTACCATCAATAAAATAAAACAAGAATGAAGCACATTCATACTAAAGACAACTTCAAAGTTTAACATATCAAGTCACAAAGACCAAACAATACCGGAATCTAATAAAATATAGAACACATACCGGTAGTCACATCCGGGGGACACTCTTGTTCACCCCTAGCTTGGAGAGCATAGAACCTATTCTTCTTTGGAGCATTCCTATCTGAACCACTAAGAGCAACTTGCTTACCCTCTCTTCCCTTAGCCTTAAGCACTGGGCCATCCTTCATTTTGTGACCACTTTTTCCACAACCATCCATGCTGGCTAGGCACCTACCATCGTGATTCCTTCCACACTTGGTGAAACAAGACTTAGGAAATGAAGACCCACCACCCTTCTCTTGGTTATACTTAGGGGCATTGGGGGAATCTTGATCGGAATACCTTTGTTTAAATCTAGGTCGACCTTGTCCCTCAGACTTTGCATTAGAGAAATTCCTGTCACCGGTCCTAGCTCTTTTCACCTCCCTATTCTTTTCTTTAATTTTTGATTCCTCAATTTGTTGGGAGTACACCATAAGACGTGAGATATCCATATCATGATGGAGCATTGCCATACAATATTCTTTTTCTACGACATCCGGTGCATAGAGGGCGAGTACATACGGGACAAGGATGATATCAATGCTGTGTTTGAGAGGGCTACAGATTTTGAGCACGGGTACCAGAGTATGATCACTACAAAGACTCTGGATGACCTGAAGGGTTGGCAAGCCCCCTTGATTTCTTACACCACCCTGAGAGGGATTGAGACCGGAACGCAAATATAGAAGAAGGAGCTAAACATAGCAGCTCGGTACTGGTTTGGATTCATCAACAACACAATCATTCTTTCACATAATGAGTCCATTCTCCGCCAACCAAAGGCAGCTTGCCTTGGGTCTATCATAGCCAGGAAGCGGCTAAATTTGGGGTTGATTATTGAACAGGAGATGGCCATGAGGGCCAAGCAGCGCCAGACATCCCTTTCCTTTCCAGTACTGATCACAGAGTTATGTCGTCAGGCCGGAGTTCCTCGTGATGCGAAGAGGGATGTCGAGTTTATACCCACATATTCTACCGACATCCGGTGCATAGAGGCCGAGTACACATGAGACGAGGATGATATCAATGCTGTGTTTGAGAGGGCTACAGATTTTGAGCACGGGTACCAGAGTATGATCACTACAAAGACTATGGATGACCTGAAGGGTTGGCTAGTCCCCTTGATTTCTTACACCACCTTGAGAGGGATTGAGGCCGGAACGCCAATATAGAAGAATGAACTAAACATAGCAGCTCGGTACTGGTTTGGATTCATCAACAACACAATCATTCTTTCACAGAATGAGTCCATTCTCCGCCAACCAAAGGCAGCTTGCCTTGGGTATATCATAGATAGGAAACGGCTAAATTTGGGGTTGATTATTAAACAGGAGATGGCCATGAGGGCCAAGCAGCGCCAGATGTCCCTTCCCTTTCCAGTACTGATCACAAAGTTATGTCGTCGAGTCGGAGTTCCTCGTGATGCGAAGAGGGATGTTGAGGTTATACCCATATATTCTACCGACATCCGGTGCATAGAGGCTGAGTACACACGGGACGAGGCTGATAGAAGGAGAGCAGCTCCAGTGCACACATCCCTGTAGGTTGATATCGAAGCATTAACTGCAGAGGTAGCCTTGCCTACTCCGGCCTCTGGCCATTCAAGTACTTCTAGCTCAGCTCCTTCTGACACCCCTGGTTCTTTTGCTACTCCCCCGCCCCCTAGATCTGCTGTAAGTACTTCATCCGCTAGGCCTACGATCACTTAGGCCATGCTTCTGAAGATGGGGCACCTAGACCATTCTACTGATGTTCATGCTTCCCGACTAGAAGCCGAGGTTCCCTGGATGATTGAACGAGCTATTACTGCTGCATTGATGCCTCTCCGGCCTTCTATTGATGCCCTCATAGTGAGAGTAGTGGTGTGTGAGTGAGGACAGAAAGCTTCTGAGTAGGTGACGACCTTGAATGCCGATATTATTGGGCTGCGGAAGGATGTGGACCAGCTGAAGTCCACAGACTTTACTTCACTCTTTGGGATGGTGGATATCTCTGATGATCAGAGTGCAGATATTCCATCTTGTCATGAGGTGCCTTCGCCTAATACCAGAGATGAGATTAGGGCTGATATTGCTGCTGATGATTCCGAGGCTGAGACTGATGAGAAGCAGCTTGGTGGGCGTGAGGAGGCTATTTTTTAGGGCCTGACTGACTTAAAGGAGGCCATGGTAGATTCAGTTGTGCAGGCCTCTCTGAGAGATGTATCGATGGTGGGCTCCAATGGAGCCAAGATTGCTGAGACCCCAGGCACTGATGCCCCGAAAGATAAAGTGATTGAGATGCAGACTTCACCCCAGGCTTAGCCTGGAAGGATGACTTTTTACCTCCCTCTCTGTTGTTTTATTGACTATTTTGTTGTTTTAGTTACATTTGAGGACAATTGCTTATTTTGTTGGGTGGGGTGAGCTATTTCCATACCTTCCTCTTGTCTTATGACTGTTTTGTGAATATTGGTTTTGTAGAGATGGTATTTTTGTAAATATTGGGCTTTGATATATACATCTTGATTATTGAATTGTGTTGTGGATGTTTTTAGCTTGTGGCCCATTGTTTTGATTGAAAATGGTTTTGAACCAAATTTTAAAAATTGTGCCACCTCTTTTGTGTGTAAATGTGGATGTTCTTGTGAAAATTTGGGTGTCGGTTTTTATCAATACCGATGACTTGAATGGTGCTCTTAATCGAACAAAATAAATGTGCGGCTACAATGAGGCAAACAAAGTTACATAGGCAATATGTGAACTGTTAGCATCTCGTTGTGACTAGCCGATTGTTGATGAAGTCTCTTGTGATGAACATTGCACGCTAGCTAGAAAGTGTGGAGTCTTGTTTGATAATTGTATAAATGCCTTGTGTGGTGAGAATACCTTGAACATCATGCATGATGACATCTAGAATTTGCCCCGTTAGTCCGGTTAACTGAGTGATGCAAGCAACAGACATGATCTTCGGCAAAAAGTTGAGGAGTGAGCCTATTTGACTATATACCTCTTTGTGGCCAACCTTGTGAGAAGTGTGAACCTTGCTTCGCCCCTTTTGAGCCTTACCTCTTTTTCTTGGAAGAAACTTGAACAATTATGACCTTTCTTTATCCATCCACCCATAAATTTCATGGAGTATGGTTTGTTTGAATAGCCAACTTAGGTCAAACGCCTAAGTTGGGGGTGTGGTGAAAAAAGAAGGAAAGTCAAAAAGTGTAAAAAAATTCCCCCCTTTTTGTATAGATTGATTTGAAAAATATGGAACCCCCTATGTTAAAACAAAAAAAAAGAAGAGAAAAAGGAATGAAAAACAAGAAGGAAAAGAAAAAGAAGAAAAAAGTGGTGAAATAAAGTAGTGAAAATTGCAAAAAAAATGGGGTATCCGGTGGTTCATATGAAGTTGAATAATGTGGTGGATTATGAACATGTTTGAAATGTTAAAGAAAAGGAGGAAAGTGGTATTCAGACAATACTTCATGAGGATAAAATCCACTAAACCTAAATGACCATACATTTACACTCAGCCTCGTTACAAGCCTTGGAAATACCTTTTTGATCTTGAGAAAGCTGAAACGAATGTTGATTGGAAAATAAGGGCAAGCCTATGGGTAGAGTCATGCATGTGTTCATCTTTGTGAGTGTGAGAGTCGTATGTATTCTGGAAGCTAAATTGTTGAGAAATTTTGTGTGAATATGGAATCATCTTTGTTGTGAGGGCATTTGAATATCTTTGTTGAGCTTGAACTTGCATTTGAATCAAGCATTGTGAGCTTGAGTACTCTTGATGATGGTGAGTCACAATTTGAAACTTTGAGTACACAATTGATAATTCTATGAGTAATTTAAACCTTGTTGTTTGCATTTATGTTGAGTCTTATGCAGCACTATTTGTAGACATCCTTATTGAATTGCTGATCTTGAGTTTTACTTGAGGACAACAAAAAGTTTAAGTTGGGGGTGTTGATGAGTCTGAGATTTGGACTCATTTAGGGATTTGTTTTGATAGTATTAGTGTCCTCAAATGCCTATTTTATGCTCTAAACTGATGTTAAAGTATTGATTTAGAGCTATAAAGGCCAGACATCAAGGCAAGGACATAACCGGACCAAAAGGAACTGAAGAGCTGAAGAAATGAAGAAAAAAACAATCCTGGAGATCGCCAAGACCACTCGGCGCACCGCCGAGTGGCTCTTTAGCTCGCCCAAAGTTCCAGCATGCCAGCCCTAGGGAAGAACCAAGTTGGCGATAGAAATGGGCAGTCGGAGGATCGCTGATCACTTTCGCGACAACAAATTGGATAGCCCAAAGTTACAGGACCTGAGGTGCTGAAGGCCAATGCAAAATGGCGATTGAAGAAGACACTCGGAATATCGCCGATCGGTTCGGTTCGGCGCGACTTAATCTGCCGAGTGGACTTTCAGGCTTAATTTTGGGAAACTATAAATTGGATTAAACGTAATTTTGGGGAGTTCCATCCCAGATATTACAGTTTCCATTCTAGACTTAGAGTTTTCTCTTGATTTTTGAGTTGAAATTATATAATTTTGGAGGATTTAGAAAGTGGGTCTTTGAATTTCATTCTTAGAAATCAATGTAAAGGCTTGGAGACTCTTACCCAGATAATGGCTAATGCATTTGGTAAGCGTTTCTCTATTTTTATGATTTGTAGATAAAACCCCAATTCTTGGGGTGTGATCATGTGTTTATTTGTCTAATTATCGTATGGGTATTGTTTTTTGATGATGAAATTGTTGTTTTAATGTGTGTTTAATCATTAATTGAGTTTTAATTTATGAATTGTAGTTGCAAATGCAATTCTAATTTTGAGTTCTTAGCTTGCTTGAGAAAGAGGTTTTGGGACCAAAGCTTTTGATTAATGATTTGTGGGTATTGGGTTAATATGGGTTCAGCTCGAGAGAGTTAATCTTAAATCCAATCCTACCCATCTAGCTCGATAGAGTGGATGTATTATGGTTGTGGGATGGTTATCTTGCTAAGCTTGTTGATGTTCAAAAGAAATCACTTGAGCCGTAATAGTTGTTTGAGAGAAAACTATTGCACTTAAAGTCCAGCCTACCCACAGTGTTTCAGAAAATCATTGTTAGATTTCAATTGCCCATATGGCATAAATAGTCTATAATCGATCACATCCCAAGAACTCCTCTCCATATTGTTATTTTCCCCTGTTTTCATTGTTATTTCCTCTGTTCATTGCAAAACCAAACCCCCCATCTGACATTAGTTGTCCCCCTTTTATATTTAACTGTATGTTTTCGATAATTTTTATTCCTATAACCATTTAGAACACGTTTGTACTTCATTACTGAATGTTAGACACGTACCACTCCGTGTGGGTTCGACCCCAACTCTTCATTTGGTTTTATACTGATTAATGATCGTTTACACCTAGAATTGGATGAGCTGTATTTGAAATGTTAAATCAACCTCAAATCATACTTGTGCAATGCATGGATAAGACCCCATAATGTCACCCACACTAAGTACCACTTTAGGTCATCATACACTTTATCATCTTTTGATCTCATCCTTAGCTTATTTCTCATAGACAAGGGAACATTCACCTTTAGTCAAACATATCAAGGAAGGCCACTAGGGCAATAATCCAAGCTAAGCATACATCATATAAGAGAAACACTTCCTAGGTAACCTCAAGTCATACTTGTGCAATGCATGGATAAGACCCCATAATCTCACCCATATTAAGTACCACTTCATTATAACCTTGAACACTATGAGATACTTCTTCAAGCATATCTTAGTTCATTAATGCTTTTGAACACTACGAGATAGTTCTTTAAGTATGTCCTAGTTCATTGGATACGGAGATTGCTACTAGAAACTCGGACTCCACTAGGTGAAAGCTTCCATCTCATGAGACCTACTTTGGGAAAACCCGGACTCTACTATGTGAGAGTTCCCCCTTCTTATTTTGAAGCCTGGACTCAACTAGGTGTGAGCCTCCATATCATTGTCAATATCCACTCGGGGTCAAGCATACACCCCATAGGCTAGTCATTAAGCCTTACTTAACTCATGTCTCATGGAAGGATGTCCTTGACAACCAATCCAAGTTTCATACATCATAATCACAGACACTTCACTCTCAAAGTGTTCTTAAATCATATACATAGATTTCATAAAAAATGCATAAGTCTCATACTTTACCTCCTTGATGTTCAAATCTCTCTTTCAATCATCACATCTAGAATTCTAGCATTAGACATTGATATCATCATAACTCATGTGATTCTATCACTTTATGCATTCAAACATTCATAAAGTAGATTAGGTGGGTAAAGTCCTTCCACAACAATTCTATCTAGTAGTCTACCATTATGATACAAGCTTCACTCTTAAAGCCTTAAGATTCATAATTCATCACATTAGCTTTACTCTTAAGCCCTAGAAATCAACATTTATAGCTACAAGCTTTACTCTCAAGCAATACCTCTCATAAACATCTCATAAACATCTCATAGGCCTAAGTCTTAAGGCATTCTACTCATATGCTCCATATGAAGAGTTATCATACCTTGGTGACAATGCCCTCAAAGCCATCGAGGGTTCCACGCCCCTTCAAGGTGCCCGTGGTCCCTTGACCAGTGGCTAAGCCACACCACCCTAAACCCCCCAAACTTCAAGGCAAGTCCACTCCCACTCCCACTCCCACGAGCCATCTAGGCCTTCACGAGCCATGCCATGAAGTGGCTCGTATGGAGGAGGCCAACTTAGGAAGCCTTGAGGGGTTCACTGCCTCACCACCACGGGTGGCATCACGGGGCGTGCTGGCTACTACGAGCTATGAAGGCTCTCGTGGTCATGGGCAGTGCCATGGCAAGCTTGGGGCAGCCTTGCCCCTTGCCTTTTTGCCTTGGCTCTAGCCCTCTAGTCTTGACTTGTTACACTCATACTTAGCCCTAGATGGTCTACTAGACTACATGGTGTTACATGCCTCCATTGTTTCGCTAATTGAAAGTCAGGAGTTGTGCTATAATCCTTATACAGCTTCTTGGAGTCCAAGTAGGCTAGGTTTTCTTAATTGAGTAGTTGATACCTCATTCCCACTGCCTAATATATTTTAAGTCGACAGGACATTTCATGTTTAGGCCTTCTACCATGAAGTTGGGAGGATAGTAAGTGTGGTCCCTCTGGTTGAACTTTTGTGTACTGTGTGGGTGGACTTATTCTGTGAATTTAGGAGTAGTTGATGGTTTGATTTTCCGTAGGCGTTATATATACATGTTAACTGCTTCGTTGTATTCATGCATGTATGTGAATAGGGCAAGATGAATTGAATCTAATAAAATAACTATTTGTGACCCACTGCATGCAATGAACCTGTTACCTGATTATACGATACAAGTGTGTAAATCATTCATTATGGTGCTGATTGTGTTTGTGATTGTGGTTGATTGGATAGGGTGTCACATTCAGACACATTATTGGATCGGGTGTCACGTTCCGTCACATTATTGGATCAGCTGTCACGTTTCGACACATTAGTGGATCGGGTGTCACATTCCGACACACTAACAACTTGGACGTGGGTTCCATTAAGGACCATTATTGACTGATTATCTGTGAGGGAATATTTTTTCCTGTGCCATAATTGAGAAATTGACAGAACTGTGATTGATCATGCCTATCCTGTGTAATAATGGATATGAGATAACTAGAAGTCCGAATGTTACTAGTTTCCGTATTGTGATGACGTTTTTTGTGTTTCTATATTGTGGTTGTTAAATCTGTTCTATATCCCCATATTAGGAGGTGTGAGAATAAGAGGCCAAGTAGTGGGAATGGTGATGAATGACTAGGATCTACCCCGGGAAGGGGGTTCGTATCAGAGTGGTTAGTGAGCCTTGTTTTGGTATACTATGTTGTCAAGGCCAGGATTGTTGTAGTGGAGAATTGTAAGCATGTGGTAAGTTGGTTGGCTGGGTTGGGGGTGATGTGTATTCCAGAAACTCCTCTATATGTGATAGAAAGGTTACGCCTTAATCTAAATCAGAGTCGGTAGTGATGCATATAGAAGGCCAACACTGTGTTGTTCCCTAGTTGTGGTTAAGACATAGAAGGTGGTCAAAGTGTGGGTGCAAAGGTTTGCTGGGGTATTTTCTTTATAGCATGTTTTCTTCTGGTTGATTTCAGTATATTAGCTCGTGGGTATCGGGTTTACAGATGATGCCTACAAGTACGTGTTCCTTGTATAAAGGTTTGAGATATAGAAGAGAATTAAATATATTTTTATTCAGGTACAACCTTCTCTTTAAATAAAGACAATACAAAACTGATAAAGTACACTACCAACAGAAACCTAGATTACAGGAAACTATTGAAGTCCTAAATAGTAAAGATGACTAATTACATATATCATCATATGACTGAAATACAGGAAACTAATAACAGACTCCTAAACAAAAGGGTAACATCTATTATCTGTTAATACGCCCCTACAAGCTGGGGGTGACTGGAACAAGATCCAACTTGTGAAAATAGCACCAAAAATCTGTGCGGGGAAGAGGCTTGGTGAGGACATCAGCAACATGATCAGCAGAGTGAAGGTGACGAACCTCAAGTGCCTTCTGTTGAACTTGCTCACGAACATAATGAAAGTCAATGGCTATGTGCTTCATCCTACTGTGAAAAACAGGATAAGCAAAAATGTAGGTGGTCCTAACGTTGTCACAAAAAACATTTGGTGAAGCAGACAACGATAGGCGAAGCTCCTGGAAAAATCTTGTTAGCCAATTTACTTCAGAAACAGCAGCAATAACAGCTCGGTACTCAGCTTCTGTAGATGAGCGGGAGACAGACTTTTGCTTTTTAGAAGACCAATAGACTGGTGAGTTCCCAAGGTAGATAACATAACTTGTTGATGTTATTCTATCTTATGGATTTCCACCCTAATCAGAGTTAGAATAAGCAAGTAAACAGTATGCTGGTTCACGACTGAGCTGAACTCTCAATGTGCTTGTGTCTTTCAAGTAGCGCAACAAACGTTTGATAGCTTTCCAGTGAGACACGTCGGGATTATGCATAAACTGAGACAACTTGCTCACAGAAAACCCGATGTCAGGCCTAGTGAAGGATAGGTAGTAAAGCTTACCAATGACTCTTCTGTAAAGGGAAATGTCAACTATAGAATCAGCTTCTGAATCAGCGAAGGTGAAGGGTGATGTCATTGGTGTTGGAACGCCCTTGCAATCAGTCATATGCAATTCATCCAGAATATCCACGAAATATTTTTGTTGAGACAAAAAGATTGAAGTTAGTGTGGATATCACTTCAATACCCATGAAATAATGCAAGAGGCCAAGATCATTGAGAGAGAATCGTAAGGAAAGTGATGTAATTACAGACCTGATACTTCCTTGAATACTGCCTGTAATAATTATGTCATCAACATATATGAGAATGTATATAGTAACACCACAATTATGAAATATAAACAAAGACGAGTCAGATATTGATTTAACAAACCCAATATTTGTCATGTATGTGGTGAGCTCGGTGTACCAGGCCCTAGGAGCCTGCTTAAGTCAGTATATGGCCTTTTTGAGCTTGCAAATGTGTGTTGAATGTTGAGAGGACTCAAAACCAGGAGGTTGACGCATGTACACGTCTTCTTCAAGATTGCCTTGCAAAAAGACATTATTGACATCTAACTGATGAATAGGCCAGAATCATTGAACATCAATTGCAAAGACTTAGCGAACTGTTTCAGGCTTTACAATAGGGATGAATGTGGAATGATAATCTAACCCAGGTCTTCGTGTGAAGCCTTTGGATACTAGGCGAGCTTTATACATATCAATGCTTCCATCAGGTTTATGCATAATTCTAAACAACCATTTACAATCCACAAAATCCCGAGACGGATCCCTATGGACCAAATCCCATGTCTGGTTTCTGATTAGAGCATCATATTCAACTTTCATTTCTTCTTGCCATTCGGGATAGAGTTGTGCTTGATGAAAGGAGCGTGGAATTGGTGGAGATGGATTGGTTTTAACAAGAAAAATCTTAGGTTTAAGGGTATTCGTTTGTGAGCGGGTAACCATTTGGTGAGAACGGGTGTCTAGTTGTGGTAGTGGTGGGAGTTAAGGGGCTTGGACAGCTGTCGTAACCGTATAAGTCTGACGTCGATAGGTTTGGGTAATGGGTGGCTTACTAGTTGTCACCGGAGATAGAGGAATAAAATGGATTTAGTAGGGGAGGGAGAAGTAGAGGTGCTTGATGTATTGTTGAGAGAAGGTAGAAGTGTACCTGAGCTTGGCGACGCCGCTGAGGAAGGAACAAAGAGAGACCTTTGAGCACCCGTAGACAATGGCTGAGGTAGTTCAAAACAATGTGGCGCTACTAGGATATCATTATGCATTTCTGTTGAAGGAGATAAGTCATCCCAAGAAATTTTCAAAAGCTGATTTTTATATAGAAAAAGTATTGGTAAAAGGATAACTAGTTTCAAAAAATATTACATCTCTAGAAAGATAAACTTTGGAGGTGGTCGAGTCAAAGCATTAATGACAATAATATTTATTTGAAAATCCCAAATAGACACAGGGCTTTGATTTTGAATCAAGCTTATGTTGTGCATATTGTTTTAACCACGGATAACATAAACAACCAAAAATTTTGACGTTTTCCTAATTCGGTGATTCTTGAAATAAAAGCTCGTATGGACACTTGTCTATTAAATTTGAGGTTGTCATTCTGTTAATGAGAAAAATAGCTTGATGACATGCAAAACTCCAAAAGGTGGATGGTAAAGAGGCTTGTTGGTTTAGAGTTTTTGCAGTCTCGACAAGAGGACGATGTCGTCTTTTAACTACAGCAACACTGTGTGGCGTATAAGGTGGGGAAATTCAGTGTTCAATGCCCTGAGATTTCAAATAAGAAGTTAAAAACTGAAATTCACCTCCTCCGTCGGTACAAAAAGATAATATTTTTGTTTGAAACCGACTTTCAAGCAATTGATGTAGTGTTTTTAAAACATCTAAACCCTCGTGTTTGGACTGAATCGTGTGGAGCAACATGTTTTTTAAAAACTTATCCACAAACAAAACAAAATATCTTTTCCTATCGACGAATAAAACTGGTGATGGGCCCCACAAATCACTACAAATAATTTGGAGAGGCATGTGATTCCTATGGCTTTTATTTGATTGACATGAATTACAAATGGAAATAGAGTCTTGCTTAAGAAGAATGGAAAATTTATTTAAAAACAAATCTAAAGTACAGCGTGTTGGATGCCCCAAACGCCAATGCCACAAATCTAAAGACACTGCCACATTACATTTAGGTTGAGAAGAAGAAGAAGGATTGTCTTGCGGCCACTCATATAGACGTCCTCTACTCCGCCCTAGAACTAACGGCGCCCCTGTACTCAAATCCTTCACAAGATAAAAGAATGGAAAGAATTCAATAGATGTATTATTGTGACTACGAAATTGAGAAATTGAAATCAAGTTACTGGAAATGGAAGGGGAGATAAATCAGTATTACCAGTATGAGAAATCGGTATTGTGTTACCATTTCCAATAGCGATTTCCTTCGGACCATTGTAGTCAGCAATGTTGTTGAGACCTTGGGCATCCGATACAACATGAGGTGAAGCGCCTGAATCGACTATGCATGGGGTAGATTGCTGCATTTGTTGTCCAACAAAGTTGGCCCGTGCCTGAAAATGATTATGAGACTGAGAGCGACAAACGCGCGCAGAGTGTCCAGGTCGGTTACATAACTGACACACTATGTGGACTTCTTACGAATTAGTGCGACGATTGCGCCCTAAATGGGAACGTTGTTGGTAGTTGTTTGAACGCCTATTAGTGTTGCTGGCATTGGTCCGCATTTGAGAGCTGGACTTTTGAGCAACTGATGTAGTAAGTAGAGTGGATTAAGGCGGAGCATTGTGTTTGAGGAAAATTTCGTGATCACTAAGCTTTTGAAACAGTTAAGCATATGAAATGGAGGTGTCACATGCTCGAATTGGTGCAGAGATTTCACGATATTCTGGGCCAAGACCATTGAGAATCTTGACAATGAGTTCGGCATTGGTGACAGGAGCTCCTGCAGTCACAACAGAGAGATTGAACTTGGTTGAGATAGTCAGTTACAGGTTGAATCTCTTTCGTGAGACGAGTGAGGCAATATCGCAAGCTGAATATGCGAGTTTGTGACTTATTGGCATAAGCCGTATGGAGGGAATCCCAGGCGGCTACACAAGTCGCAAGAGTGGGATCTACTGATGCTGAAATTGCATTTTGGACTAACTGGTCCTGACGAAACTAATTAACATAATCGGGGTTGGAAATTGTCAGGTTGTTTGTGGTGGTTTTCTCAACAGGAGCAGGGATAGTCCCATCTAGATGACCATAAAGATTTTGTCCTCTCATGAGCATGGACACTTGGGCCTTCCATAGTGAGAAGTTATGGCTACCAGTAAGTTTAATCGGAAGCTGGGTAACCGAGTTTAATAGAACAATGGTGGTAGTGTTAGTTGCCTCAGAATTGGTAACTGAGAGTGCGATTAGCGGTGGATGGGTAATAAGGAACTTAGAACTCTGTGGGGAGAAGAAAAGCTATGATACCATATAAAGGTTTGAGATATAGAAGAGAAAGATACTTTTATTCACATACAACCTTCTCTTTAAATAGAGCCAATACAAAACTGATAAAGTACAATACCAATAGAAACCTAGATTACAGGAAACTATTGAAGTCCTAAATAGTAAAGATGACTAACTACGTATATCATCATATGGCTGAAATACAGGAAACTAATAACAGACTCCTAAACAAAAGGGTAACATCTATTATATGTTAATAGCTTGTACTGATACTACTCTTTCTATACCACTTGGCATAATCTTGTTGCAGGGTCAGTGATGTTTCATAGGAGAAGAAGAAGACGATCTCCAACACCTTTTACTTTCCTTACCTATGGTGGGAGCTTTGTCATAATATTATTATGTTTACATGATATATCTTTAGTAGCTCTTGTACATGTTTAGGGTAGATCCCTGAGATGTTAGCTATTAAAGAAATTCAATCTTGGTTGTGTTTTAACTTAGTATCTTGTAAACTTCATGAACTTTCTGTTTTATGTATTATCTTCTTAATTTTTACGCATGATGAATCTTTTAGGGACTAAGGGTTCTCCTATCTAGGTTTTATAGTAGGTGCCTGCACGGTCCGGTGGGTTGGGTCATGATACTAGATTTTTTGGTAGAATTCTCTGTGAAATTCGACCCAGACTCTTTGTTGGGTATTTTTATTGACGACGACCGCTTACTCTTTTAATTGGTTTTGAAAAGTAGTTTGATCTTTATGTAACGACCTGATTCCATCATTAGGAAAAATCCAATGGGGAAAGAATTGGGGTTGGAAAACATTTTGATAGTAACTTGGAATTTCCTAACCTAGTCAAGATTTGGATGAAATCGGAGTCAGTGAGGTCTATGGAAATCTGGTAACGAATGAGGGATCTAATTATGAATTTTATCACATGAGTAGATAGCTAAGACGTTAAGGAACCCGTACGACTTTACGAAATCTAATTCTGGCGAGTAAATCTCCCAAAAATGGTCTTAGCGTGAATGGATATTTTCTGAGTGTCATGGGGTGAAGGTGTGTTGTGAATTGGGGGTTTGAAACTATTAATTTAGCTATTTGTTTCTGTGCAAGCAGCCAGGGCGGGGCCGCTGAAGCGGGGTGAGGACCGCTGTGGTGGGGCAGACGCGACTTAAAGTCGAAAATAAACCCCAAAAATATTTTATTCTGCAATTTTCGACTTTGAGAGATAAGGAACGAGCCCAGGTGTTTTCTTGACAGTTTTTCACTATTATTGAGGATAAAGGTAAGGTTTTCACTCCCCGAATCCATTTTTCCATCCTTAGAACTTAGTTTCTTGGGTAATTATTGATGGGGAAGGGTTTTGATCTGAGATTTATGGTGGAAGAAACCCTAAACTGGGTATGGGGATCAAGGGTTCGACCTAGGGTTACATTATTGATTATAATTGGGGTACTTAGATCTTGTTTATTGATCCTCGCATTATTATTGTTCTTTGTAGACCAAGAACAAGCGGAAAGAATCCGCAAGGGGAAAAATCAAGTTTCTTAGGGGATGCAAGCTTTGTTCGAGGTAGGTGATGGTTGTGATTTCATGTTTGTCTGATATATGTTACTAATTGCTTCATTGTATTACATGTATGTATGCGAATGTTGCATTATTGATCACACCTAATGTAAATAAGTATCAATGAATAACTATATGCCATGAATCACCTCTTGATTGTATGATTATGAGAATCTACATTGTGATTGTTATTGTGGTATGTTGATTGGATCGGGTGTCATGATCCGACACACTAAATGGGATCGGATGTCATGTACCGACATACATATTGGATCGGATGTCATATACCGACATACAAATTGGGACGGGTGTCACGATCCGACACACTAACTTGTAACAGGTGCCACGATCTGGTACACTAACTGTTTGGGTATGGGTTCCATGAGAGGACCAATGACTTGTTATACATATGCGTATTGTTGAGAAGGTGAAATTGTACATTGATCCTGAAATGATATTGATATTGTATTTGTTCGGTGTATGTATGTTTATGATGTGTAATGACTTGCTTATATTGCACTTAGTGGGATAGCCGCGTGATCCCACCAGTACACTGTGGTTGTGTACTGATACTGCACTTTCTCGTTCTTTGTTGAGTACAGGGAATCTTAAGCCGGCGATTGATAGACCTCAGCTAGGAGATCAGTGATCGAGATCGGATTTCAAGGGTGAGCCAATTCTTTCAGGCTGCCATGGAGTCCTTCCTATTGTTTAGTGCATTTTCTTCGGACTTAGATTGTTTAGATATTTCTTATGTTAGTTGGGGTTGTACCCATTTTTCTTAGACTTGATGCCCTTAGATGTTTTAGTACAATGACATTCAGGTTCTAGGGGTTGTTTTTTCGCATTAGTTGTTAGATCTTAGTTGAACTTCCAGAGTTTATGGGGACTCTGTATTAAATATATAGTTATTTTAACCTACTTCCGTAGCTTTAAATGCATAGTATTTTGGTTAAATTACTTAGTTGGGCTGTAGAAATGGTTCTCCCACCGGAGGGTTAGTGTGGGTGCCAATCACGACGGTCTGGGTCGTGACAAAGTTGGTATCAGAGCCCTAGATTTGTTGACCTCATTGTACCAAAACGAGTCTAGTAGAGTCTTGCGGAACGGTACTTGGACGTCTGTACTTTTCTTTGAAAGGCTATGGGACTTTAGGAAATCTCTTTGTTTCTACTCCTTTCGTGCTATTACTTGAATCCAATTGGGGGTGATACAAATTGGTATCTTTCCTCCTTCACTCTATGGTCCAAACTAGAGCAACAGAAGTGGTAACACCATCACTAGCAAGAGAGGATATGTATAGACTACCGACAGTTGAATAGGGTCACCATTCGGAACAAGTATCCACTGCCTCAGATAGATGATATTTTTGACTAGTTGCAGGGTGCATCCATTTTCTCTAAGATTGATCTAAGGTCTGTCTATCATCAGTTAAAGATTAGGCCTGAAGATATACCAAAAATGACATTTAGAACCCGCTATGGGCACTACGAGTTTTTAGTTATGTCGTTTGGATTGACAAATGCGTCTGCAACTTTCTTGAGTTTGATGAATGGGGTGTTCAAAACTATTTCTTGATTAGTTTGCTATAGTATTTATTTATGACATTTTGGTTTATTCGAAAAGTAAGGAAGAGCATGCCGACCATCTTTGAATTGTTTTGGATTTTTTTGGGAGACAAAAATTGTATGCTGAATTTCATAAATGTGAGTTTGGTTGACTTCGGTTTCCTTTTTGGGGCATGTATTTTCAAGGGAAGGGGTAATGGTAGATCTCCAAAAGATTGAAGCAGTCAGTAATTGGGTCCGACCTAGTTTTGTGATTGAAATTAGGAGATTTGTGGGGCTCGCTAGCTACTATCATCGTTTGTGAAGGGATTAAGGTCAGATTTGCAGATTCTAGCTTATAGGTGACAATATTCAAGAAGTTTTGGTAAGGGACGGCTAGATAATGAACACGATTACTTTGGTAAATGCAGTTAGTATTGTTGTCATAACATGTATGGGTTGTTTAGCGAATGATGAAATTAAGTTATGTTAATTGAGGTTAGAAGCTATACTACGATTTCATGGATTGATTGTATATCAAAGAGGGTCAGGATATGACTCCTCCAATAGCAGTGATGTATATTGGGTTAAGTTATTAAGTGTGTTAAAATTGTGGAGAACCTGGGCATATGAGGAGGAAATCAGTGAGGCCGTGGAGGCTGGGAAAATTGTAATGCAGGTCGAGAAGTAGTGTAGTCAGGCAAGGAGGTCGCCCGTCAAGATGACAGGGCTCAGTTTTATGCCTTTTCGGGAAAGACCGAGGCTGAGTTATCTGATGCAGTGATCACAGGTACTATGATTGTTTGTGACCAGATGACTAATGTGTTGTTTGATCCGGGTTCTACTTATGCATACGTGTCAGATCAGTTTGTCTTGAGATTTGATGCGGTTTGTGATGTGCTTGATGGCCTCATCAATGTTTCTACCCCAGTTGAAGAGTCAGTCATAGTCACCCATGTATATCGTGTTTGTCCTGTTGTTTTTATGGATTTTCAGACTTGGGTTGATTTGGTTATGCTGGATATAACTGACTTGATATAATCTTAGGCATGACTTGGTTGTCCCCCCTATTATGATATGCTTAATGGTAATGCTAAGTCGGTAACTCTAGAGATCCCCGGTAGGGAAAGGTTAGAGTGGGAAGGGGTGTACAAACCTAAGCCACCTAAGGTCATATCTTTCATGCGGGGTAGGAAACTAGTGGGGCAGGGCTGTTTGGCGTAATTGACTCATATTCGGGATGTTGAGGTCTAATCTCCCTCTATTGAGTCTTCCTGTAGTGTCAAAATTTAGAGAAGTGTTTCCTACCGATTTGCCTGGTATGCGTCCGGATAGAAATATAGATTTTTGCATTGACTTGGAAGCTAGCACTCACCCATCTCCATTCCTCCTTATCGCATGGCTGTGGAAGAATTAAGAGAGCTTAAAGCTCAAATCCAGGAGCTTCTTGATAAATGTTGCATCCGTCCTAGTGTTTCCCCGTGGGGTGCTCCTGTCTTGTTTGTTAAGAAGAAGGATGGTGGTATGAGGACTGGTGATTTTATCTTAAGCCATAAAAGAGTGGATTGATACCGGAATGACAAGCTTATTGATAAAGAAAGTCCCAATGAGTATACTTGGGTAAAGGCAATTGAAGTAATTTAGTAAGAAAGTGCATATACAAATTGGGTTAGTCCTTTGAATTTGATGGGTATACCTGAGTTTGAGGTGTCATGTCGATGAAAAGGTTGACTTCATAGCGATAGCCAGGGCTAACTGAGCATAATGGTAATAAGAGTTTGTAATGGATTGTGAGGGGATGCACCTATATAATAAGATTGTTAGTTGAGTGAATTTTGTATAGAAATTACGACTTGTGAGTATCTAAAATTATCGTTTTCTAATACTTGGTGAGTAACGTGGTTGTATAGTAAGTTTTAAGAGATGGTGGGACACCACTCGAATAGAATTTAAAAGAGCTAGAGTTAAAATGAAAAAAAAAATAGTGGGATGTAGTACAGCCTTTAGAGAGAGGCAAGAGCAAGAATATTTTATGTGATTGTTGGATTCAGAGACACGTGATTTCATTCGTTTGTTGTGGCTATTGTAATAGTGTCACGGGTCCGTCAGATTGATTAAAAACTATTGAAAAAGACTTGAGAAAGTATTGTACAGACACTAGCTCGAGTGTGATGATAAGTGCTTTGTTTTATTTTTGAGTTTAGTAATGAGTGCGATTGAATTGTTAGCGAAAGATATCGTAAGATTGATGGAGATGCGATCAATGATAATCGAAGATCCATGAATTCATAAAAATCTTCAAGGTATAAGCTATCGTTGATAGATAAGGGGATTGTGTTATACAGTTGAATTTACAATTCAAATGTTTCATTGTAAGTCTACATTCGTGGTGATATATTTTGCCAAGGTATGAATTTGTATGGTGAGAAATAATTAAGTGTATCAGATATTGAACATTTGAAAGGATTTACACTTAGTTTGAGTCGTAAAGTTTATTACTTTTGATTGTTAAAGTAGCTAAGAAATGTTTTCATTTAAAAAGTGTTGGTTTAGAGTATGGTAAATAGTCGGAGTGGTTATGATGGTTGTTAGTATTGAGAGTGTGGGCTTCAGTAGAAGGATGTGAAGAGTATGTGGAGTCAAGTGAATGGAAATGGCTGGTATCGACTCTTCAGAGGAAAACCTTCCGTGTTATTCGATAAATTCTTATGTGACCATCTATTTCATTTAGTACATGGTTGTGAGTGTGATGCACTAGCTATGCTCACGCGTGTTTTCATTTTTGTGGGTGGATCTCTAGTGGTGGATAAGGTTTACCAATCCTACGATGTTCTCTTGGTTGAGTGGGATGATTTGGGAAAACGTGGTTATTTCATATGACTTATGTGGTGTTGTCTTGGAGTTGTTAAAGTATTTCAGTGGTTTTACATGTACCACCTTGCTTATGAGAGTTTATAGAAGAGTTACCATGCGTATTTATGGTTGTCCGACAATCTTAATATTCATCTAGTCGTCGAGGTCATGTATCGATAATGTGTGGTTCAATTTGGGGATCATTGGGTCCAATTCTAATGTTCTTAAGAGGTAGTCTACAATTACTAAATCTAACATTTCGATAGTGTTGTTGGAGGGCTTGTATGCGTGGACATATCCCTCGATGAGTATCTGATGTCTAAAGATCATTTTTTTATAACTTAAGCTCATGGAAAATTATGTTGTGAGAAGGAGATGTAGATAAGAACTATGATTGTTTGAGTATTATGAGTGTGTGTTGGTTGGTTCAGGTCCACCTCTAATTGTAGCGAGTATTGATTTAGAATTTTATTATGGTTATGTGAGAAAGAATTCGTCCTGATTTTTGTGTCAAAGTCCTTGATAACATGTTGCAGACATGTGTACGATCAACTTTGGTGGTTATTGGGAATAGCTTTGTTGTTAGTTAAGTGTACATTCAACAATAATTATCACTCGAGTATTGTGATGACTTCATTGAGGCATTGTATATAAGGATGTGTAGGTATTCAATTGGTTGGTTTGGGGATGGAGATTATATCATAGAGTGAGACTCAGTTTTGTTAAATAAGACCTTCTGTATGAGAAATAACCGATAGAAATTCTTGATCGCAATGTCCGTAAGCTAAGGACATGGGAGACAAGTATCCCCAGTTATTCAGTGATTCAAGTACTACTCTACCCTTACTTTAAGCTAGTATTTCCTAGTTGATCACTCGAGGACGAGTGATGGGTAAATTGGTATCTATTGTAATGACCTGATTCCGTCGTTAGGGAAAAACAAATGGGGAAAGAATTGGGGTCGAAAACTTTTTGGTAGTAACTTAGAATTTCAGAGTCACTGAGGTCTAGGGCAATCTGGTAACGAATGATGGATCTAATTATGAATTTGATCACATGAGTAGATAGCTAAGATGTTAAGGAACCCGTACGACTTTACAGAATCGAATTCGGGCGAGTAGAACTCCCGAAAATGGTCTTAGCGTGAACGGGTATTTTCTGAGTGTCGTGGGGTGAAGCTGTGTTGTGAATTGGGGGTTTGGAACTCTTGATTTATCTGTCTGTTTCCATGCAAGCCGCCAAGGCGGGATTTTCTTACCAGGGCGGGGCCGCTGTAGCGGGTGAGGATCACTGTGGCGGGGCAGAAGCGACTTAAAGTCGGAAATAAACCCCAAAAATATTTTATTCTGTAATTTTTGACTTTGAAAGCTAAGGAACGAACCCAGGTGTTTTCTTGACAGTTTTTCACCATCCTTGAGGCTAAAGGTAAGGTTTTCACTCCCCAAATCCATTTTTCGATCCGTAAAACTTAGTTTCTTGGGTAATTTTCAATGGGGAGGGTTTTGATCTGAGATTTATGGTGGAAGAAATCCTAAACTTGGTATGGGGATCAAGGGTTCGACCTAGGTTTACTTTATTGATTATAATCTGGGTTTTTAGGTCTTGTTTATTGATCCACGCATTATTATTATTGTTTGTACATCAAGAACAAGCGAAAAGAATGCGGAAGGAGAAGAATCAAGTTTCTTAGGGGATTCAAGCTTTGTTCGAGGTAGGTGATGGTTGTGATTTCATGTTTGTGTGATATATGTTACTAATTGCTTCATTTTATTGCATGTATGTATGTGAATGTTGCATTATTAATCACACCTAATGTAAATGAGTATGAATGAATAATTATATGCCATGAATCACCTGTTGATTGTATGATTATGAGAATGTACATTGCGATTGTGATTGTGGTATGTTGATTGGATCGGGTGTCGCGATCCGACACACTAACTGGGATAGGATGTCACGTACCGACATACTTATTGGATCAGATGAGACGTACCGACATATAAATTGGAACGGGTGTCACGATCCGATACACTAACTTGGAACGGGTGCCACGATCCGGTACACTAACTGTTTTGGTGGGTTCCATGAGAGGACCAATGACTTGTTATACATATTCGTATTGTTGAGAAAATGGAATTGTACATTGATTGTATTGTTTAGAAGGTGGATTTATTATGAAATCGTCCCCATATAGGTGCTCAATACTACTCCCAAAATATGTTCAGCTCATATGTTTAAAAACACAATCTTTCTGTTGTTTGATATTATTACTCAAACACTAGCTTAAAATCTCACTTTGAAATCGGTGTTTTCTTTCTTGTTTAAATGTGAAAACATTTTAACTCTTGGGAATACTTATTTCCCGTATAATCTTTTGAAGAAATGAACTTTACTCTTACTCTTACTCTCCTCAATACTTAAGTGTTAAAACAAGTTTAAAATATTTGTAAAAGACTTCTTAAAATGACTCGAAGAACTCTCACGACTCGACTCTTAACTCTACCTTGAATTTTAATTATGAATTCAAGGTTATGATTTGTGATAGGAAAGATCTCGTGATGTTTAGGAATGTTTTTAGATAGTTAAACATGAGAAACGATCAAGAAATCACTTTCTGGAAGCAAGTTCGCCACGCGGAGATGCATTTAAATATTTGTTCACGAAATAAATTTTGAGGCAGAAGGGTCCGTGACCACTTCGCGACGCGGAGAAAAATTCTTTGGAATGGGGAGGCAGGTCCACGAAGTGGACTGGGTTGCTAGATTCGCCCAACTTTTTCCTTCTTCGGTTTCTAACCCCAATTCACCTAAATTTGATTCTTTTGATCAACTTCTCTTTAGATTCAGATACCCAGTACATGTACACAATAATCTTACTCAAAACAACTCTATAATCAACGCAATAATCTCAAGAACTCCTCAATCTCAACCCAATTCAAGAACGAAAGCAAATTCAAGAACACATATCAAGAACATCAAACTTTCAACCTTTTTAGGACGAATGCACGCTGAAATAAACATGTTTGACACGTGAGTGAATAAACCCAACACTATGTGAACTCACATACCTCGTAGGATTGAATCCTTGGAGAAATCAACAACCAAAATCGCAAGAACTTGACGAATGTTGAACTTTTCTTATCCTTTCTCCTCTTGAGTTCTTTCTCCAAAAACCCTAGCGTGATTTGGTCAATGCGTACACTGAAATAATTCAGTTTAGAACCCAGTTAAACTTCTAAAAACGAAATAAATTAATTGGGTATGGAAAAGACCATAATACCCTCCAAAAATCCGGTTTTGACCTTTCTTATCTAGACAACCTGACTTCAAATGGACATATCTCCCTCATACGAACTCGAAATTGAAAAAACTCGGTGGATTTGGAAAGATAATTCAAATATATTTCCTACAGTATATTGTAGCTCACCCAACTCATCTTGTGCTAGAAGTTATCATCGTTTAAATTTGACCCAAAACTTATACTTAGCTTAACTTTGTCAAACTTTCCAAATTTGATTATTTCCAAAAATGATTTCTTTCTAATTCTAGTTCTTTCAATTAGCGAGGTATTACACTAATCTAAGTAGAAGAAGTAATTGAAAAACCATTAAGGTTGAGCCAAATATAACTACCAAAAATTATCCATTTCAAATTAAGGAAAAAATTAATAAAATTGAAACATTTTAAAATTCAAGGTGGACGGTTGGTCAAGAGGATAAAATAACATGTGTATATTAAGAAAATAGTATTTTAAAAAAAATAAGATATGCAAGAAATTATTGTTCAATTACTAAAGGGAAAAAGTATTTGAAATTCAGAGGACAATTTTTTAATTAAACAAACAAAAATTAGAAGGAAAATATTTTTATTTTATGAAAATCAGATATCCCCAGTATTTTTATTCTACATCCAATAAAAGACAAAAAAAAAAGGTCTCAAGGTCAAAAATAATGATAGCCAGATCAAGTTTTATCGTGTCCTTTTGCTCTTTCTCTTTCCTCCCATTAACCTTTATCTTATGCCTCCACCACCCAAACAAAATTATGTTTCAAAACATTCAGAGATAGATTGGTAAAAATTAAAGATCTACACCTTCAAAATTTATTTTTGTGGAATTTAATTAATTTCTCCTCCAGCTCTATCTCACTATAGACCAATTGAAAAATAATAATTTCCCCCTTTCTCCACAAAAAAATCAAGTGCAAAACTAAAATATAATTCGATTAAATAATTAAAATTAACGTAAAGTTGTGTCCCCCCAGTGACATCTTATAAAATTCAAACAAAGCAAATATTGACATGAAATTATCAAACTCTTTTGAAATTCATATATATATATATCTTTATGGAGAAAACTAATTGAGTATGTGACCATCTTATAACAAGAACTAAAAATACAAAATCTAATTTGATTCTTTACAACCACACAAAAATCATTTATCAATTAGTAAAAAACTATACACAAGCATAGAAATAATGTTATGACCACAAGGAAAATATAAATCCAAGATTTACAAGATGTATGTATGAAATCTAAGAAAAATTGATGTTTAAATCACAAATGAGGTAACAAACTTCATATCAATTGAATCTAATATATTTGAAAGGAAAAAGGATCATATTTGCCCTTGTACTCTTAGAAAATGGTCAAATTTATCCTTCGTCTTACTTTTTTGATATATTTGCCCTTACCATCCAACGTTGGGTCTATCGTTGTCCTTATACAGTTAACCAACAAGACATGAATTGTCTTTATCAGACCAAAAAAAGGGAGTTTCCATTGAATTGATTTTTCCTTCAATTGTATGAGAATTTTTCTTTACGCCTATAACAAGGAGGAGGTACCAAAAAAAAATTCTCACATAAAACACTGAATTTATAAAGAAACACTTACTCTTTTGGTAGTTGCTTTATATAGTATCTCTACTGACTAGTGAACATTTTATTTATGATACAAATAATTTTTATTTTTCCTATTTAATTTTTTTTTATTTCTTGAATCAAGACCAGGTAATAAAATTATACTCTACTTGTTTAGTATGGCAGGCAATGATTTCTTGATAAAATCATTTTCTAGTATTTTCTAGTTAAACGTATTTTGCCAAGAAACATTTTAAGGTAGAAGGAAAAATCACTTCTTCACAATGACATCCGAGTGAGTGTTTTCTTTCGTTGAAAAAGTATAATAAATATGTTCTTACCTTATATTTATCATTTCAAACCAATACTTATATATCATTTTCAACAATTACCGTTCATAAGCATCATAAAGTGACTATCTCCTTGTCATATTCTCCACATTGTATCATAACTGTCGTGGTCATTATATTTCTTTAGTATGATTTTACTATTTTAACCTCTTTTCGTAGCTTCTTTGTTGTTGTTGTGAGTTTCTGAGATGGGTGGCGTGCTTCCCGAATTTTTCAGGAGTGTATTGATAAGTTTTTATCCAGTTTTGAGTTTTTCTGCTTAAATGATAGTTTTGGGCAACATTCTTAGTAAGTGGGCTCAAATGAGATTTTTTTCTGAGTCGTTAGCTTTGGGAATGTGATGTTTTGTCTAGTACAACCTATTGTTTGGGTCCCAAGGTTTTTTGTTTGAGTTTAGGTGTTTGGTTGTTTTCTTTGTCTTTGGTAGTATATTGATTTTGGTCTACATTTAATCAAAACAACATCCAATAGTTGTTTCATTGATTCTATTGAGTTTGAAATATCATTTCCAATTAGATTACATAAATGGTTTTAATTCATGAGACACCTAATGAGTCTAGGGCATTAAATTCAAATTTTGATCTGTGTTGGTGTCTAGTACACCAAAAATGCGGTGTTTGACTGTATTTGCAATAAAAAACTGCATTTACGATATCTGAGTTGTGTTGGTAGATCATATTTGGGTTATGTTGGCCGCTTTTGCATAACTCGAGAGAGATTATATCAACTCTATTCCAGTATTTTTAGAACTCATTACCACCATTATTAGAGCTCCTTTTAAGGAGATTCTGCTCGATTATTGTTGCATACTTCAACATTTAGGTAAGTTCTATGTCACGCCCCGAGCCTACACCCTGGACGTAGCCGACACTTGAGAATCATTGTTGGCCCGAAGAGAACCTATGGCATGGCTCAACTCTCAGCGGAAGACTTACTCAACAATAAATGAACTTCAAAAGTAAAGATTTAACTCAATGTCTCAAAATAGATACTCAGAATATATAAGAATATTCAACTAGCCAGAAATAGGCAACTCAAGTCTTTAAAACATTTAACAAAGAAATTGTAAAGAATCCTCAAAACACTACTATCTATGAAGCCTCTAATGACAATGATGGAAGTCAGGACAAGACTCACGACATCCTACCAAAACTAAAAAGTAAATGGGAATCCTCCAGAAGCAAGGACGCTCACCAAAGCAACTCTGGAACTACACGTGGTATCAACGGTACACCTGTTGATGACACTGAACTCCTGTATTTGCATCATAAAAGATGCAGGCCAAATGAAGTTAGTACATGGAATGTACGAGTATGCAAGGGGAACTCTAAAGTATAGATATAAGCTTGAACTAATAAAAAGGAAGAACGTACTCACCTCATCTGAACTCAACTCAACTCAAGGATACTCAAAGACACTCAAAGATACTCAAACTCAGAAGTACTCAACTCAGTTCAATATAAAAGCAACAATAAAGATGAATTATAAGGAAAGCTTTTAAAATAGTAGATAATAACTCAATGTATTTAAAAATACAATAATAACTTTTTTACTCTTATTTGGGAGATTCTCTAACCGACAACCATCACTATGAGCTATGTGATGATACAACGTCTCACCCACGCTGCCAGAACTGTCATATACTTTGCCGAAGTATAATACATCCTCAACTAAGTGTATCCACTAAGATATGCTAAAAAGAAATAAGGAATCATCTAAAAAGTATGACTCTTTGCCCACGTTGGCATACTTTGTTTATGAGAACTTTGGGTTGTCTGAACTCGTTCCCTTATCGATGCTTAATCCTACGCTCAATAATATAACTCATGCTCATATGTTTAAAAATATTTACTCATCCTCAAAATTTGAGATTATTACTCAAAAGGTTCTCTTAAGAGAGATAGTGCTCAAAACTCCTCATGAACTCATTTGGAAATCAAAATTTCATCTTATTTTAAATGATAAAACATTTACTCTTGGGATTACTTAGTTACCATATATTCATTTTGAAAAGTAAAATTCAACTCTCCTCATCTTCATACTCAAGTACTCAAAACTTAAAATAAGTTTTAAGAGTTTGTAAAAGACTCGCATGGCTCTCTCAATCACGCCCCGAGCCTACACCCTGGGTGCTACTAGCACTCGAGAACCATTGCTGGCCCCAAGCCACCCTTGGCCTGGCTTAACTCTTAGCGGATGTCTTACTCATAATTAGTATGAACTCAAAAGCGCAACTTTACTAAATGTCTCAAAAGCAAACTCAGAATATTTAGAAATAAACATTCAAACTGGCCTCAAGGGCAACTCAAGTCTAGAACATAACAATTGAAATGAATAAGACTCGTGAACTAATGTCTATCTATATATGAAGCTTATAACACTATGAGGTATGTCAGGACAAGAACCCTGATCATCCTAACAAATTGGAATGATAAAACATAATAAAGGGATCCTCCGGAAGCAAAGAGGCTCACCAAATAACTCTGGAACTCGAGTGGATCAACGAAGCGCTGGATGCTGATCCTAGTTACCTGTATCTGCATCATAAAAGATGCAGGTCAAATGGCGTCAGTACATAGAATGTACGACCACGCGAGGGGAAATCTAAACATGACATAAGCTTGAACTGGAACTGAAGAAACAACTTACCTCGTCTCAACTCAACTCAACTAAGTTCAATATAAAGTATTGATAAAGATGCAATATAAAGAAAATATGTTAAAACCGTAGATAGAAACTCAATGTATTGAAAAAATATAATTATAAGTCAGTTTTATGCAAAAATACAAATAACTCTATGGGAGATTCTCTAACCGACAACCATCGCTATGAGCTATGTGATGATACAACGTCTAGACCACGCTGCCAGAACTTTCATATATACTTTGACGGGGTATAGGACCTACTAACTAAGTGGATCCACTAGTCTATGCTAAAAATCAATAAGGAATCATCTAAAAAGTATGACCCTCTCTACCCACGTTGGCTACATGGCTTATGGGGGCTGTGAGTTGTTAGAACTCTCCCCCATATCGGTGCTCAATACTACTCCCAAAATATACTTAGTTCATATGTTTTTAAGAAAACATTTACTCTTCCTCAACTTTGAGATTATTACTCAAAAGGTTTTCTCTAAAAAGAGATAGTACTTAAAACTGCTCATAAACTCTTTTGGAAATCGGTGTTTCCACTTTTTGCTTAAATGTGAAAACATTTCTCTTGGGAATACTTAGTTCCCATATATCATTTTAAATAAAATGAACTCAACTCTACTCTTCCTCAAACTCAAATGCTCAAATCTTAAAACAAGTGTAAAACTGTTTACAAAAAACTTCTCAAAAGACTCGAAGAAACTCTGAAGACTTGACTCTTAGCTCTACCTTGAATTTGAATTTATGGATTCAAGGTTATGATTCATGTTATGAATAATTTCTAGATGTTTAGAAGTACTTTAGAGTAGTTAGAATCAATAGGGAGTAAAGGTATACTGTAAAAGGACTCGAACGGGCTAAAAGATGGAAAAAGGGTGGGGGCAGGCGACCCTGGCGCGGGGAGCCACACCCTAATGTTTAGAGACTCCTTTTTGGCGCACTGCTGGTGCGCCACGCCAGAACCTCTGGCGCATTTGGGGCGTGCCGCACCACCCTTCCCCCAGAACATTCCGATAAATTTTTCTTCTCATTTTTTACCCTAATTCATCTAGAATTGATTTCTTTTCTCAAATTCTACTTAGATTCAATTACCCAATACAAGTACATGAGAATCTACTAAAAACCAACTCTCAAACTTGATAAGATTATTTCAAGAACTCATCAAACCCATCCTAATTCAAGAACGAAAGCAAAACTTCAAGAACTCTAATCCTTCAACTTTGAGAATGAAATTGCACTAAAATAACATGATTGGTGTGTGGATGAACGAACACAACACTATGATAACTCACATACCTCTTAGGGATCAAACCCTTGGCGAAAATCTGCAACAAAACTCCAAGAACTTGACGAACGCCTTGAATCTTCCCTCCTTTCTCCTCTTTTCATTTCTTGAACTCTTTTCTAAAACCCTAGCATAAATTAGGATTGTGAAAACTGAACCCAATCAGTTTAGACCCCTAAATATTACCATAATTACTTTTAAGCTGATGGGGTAAGGAAAAGACCAAAATAACCTTCATATTTTTTGGTAACTTTCCTTAATTGAACACCCTGACTTCAAACAGTCATATCTCCCTCATACGAGCTCAAAAATTAGCAAACTTGGTGGCATTGGAAAGAGGATTCCAAGACCTTTCATTTGATATCTAATGGGCCACCTAACTTATCTTGTACTAAAAGTTATAGTCATTTGAAGTTGACCCAGAATTCACATCTTAGACATAACTTGAAAAATTTCAGATTTTTGCTATTTCTAATTTGGTTCTTTCTATTTTTAGCTCTTTCAAAATACCGGACGTGTTACACTCTTAGACTTGACTCTTATATTTTCTTGAATTTGAAATGTGAATTCAAGAGTTATGATTAATGATATAAAGGATCTCTTGATGATTAGATGTAGTTTGGAATAGTTATAATCAAGAAGAGAGTGAAAATATTTTTTGAAAGAACTCAAACGGGACGAACGACGGAAAAGGACGGGGGCAGGCAACCCTAGCGCACTGAGTGGCACAGAGCACCAGCCCCTAAACTACAGAGCACCATTTTTGGTGCACTGTTGGCGCGACACACCAGCCACCCTGGTGCATCGGTGGCGCGTTGCCCCAGGTCCTGCCTAGAAAACCCGACGAATTTTCCTCTTCGATTTTTTTCCCTAATTCACCTTGAATCGAATTGTTTCTTCCAACTATCTTAGATTCAAATAACCAACATAAGTACATGAAAATCTACTCAAAAACAACCCTAAAACTCATATCATTCATCTCAAGAACTCATAAAAACCAATCATTAATAATTTAAGAACGAAACTTCAAGAAACTCATCAAGAACTTCAATACATGGATTGTCATGGATGAAATTAACTCAAGAAACTCATTATTCACGTGAGGGTGAACGAACCCATCACTATGAAAGCTTACATACCTCGTTAGGATCAAATCCTTGGTGAAATCCCTCGAAGATCGCAAGAATCTTGAACGAAAGATTGAACTTATCCCTTTTCCTCTTCTTGAACTTCTCTCTAAAACCCTAAGCGTATTTAGGAATTGTGAAAACTGATCTAAGTCAGTATAGACCACTAAAATATAACTAAAAATGCTTAAAGCTAATGGGTTAAGGAAAAGACCAAAATACTCCTCTTTAATTCTGATGAACTTTCCTTAATTAGACTGACTGAATTCAAATGGAAATATCTCCCTCTTCCGAACTCGAAATTTAGTAAACTCTGTGGAGTTGGAAAGAGGACTCAAAGACCTTTCATTTGATACCTAATGGACCACCTAACTCATCATGTACTGAAAGTTATGGTCGTTTGAAGTTGACCCAAAACTCACAACTTAAGCATAACTTAGACAAATCTCAAATTGGTTCTTTCCAATTTAGTTCTTTCTAAAAGTATCTCTTTCTAAGACCGAGGTTTTACATTCTCTTTTCTTCATTATTCTATAGTTAATTGTAGCTTTATTTCTCTATTTAATCAGTGATTTTTAGTTCATTGTACGAGAAATTTAGTTATAGCAAAAATTCAATGATACTTGTTCAGCAGCCACTTCATTTTCAAAAGTACTAGTTGTCACTTGCTCGTTCTTCGATTATAACACATCAGCATAACTATTTTTTTGTGAATCAATTGAAAGATGATTGGTCTTAAAAGGGGGATGAGATCTTTTTTAGAACAACACTTCACTTGTCTTTTTATCCCTAACAGCTACTAAAGGGGCCTCCATGATAGTTTTGTGTATTAAACTAGATCTATTTCGTGTGCCTATATATAGTACTGGAATTTGTGTTAACACAAGAAACCTAATAAATATATTTTTATTTAAGTCCAGGCTCCAAGATTATTGTAATATAAGTATCTAGTCTTGATTTCACTTATGGTAAATTTGGAGCATGTTAATTATTATTTGTCCATTTAATCTTCTTATTACATAATATTATTGTATTTTTAAAACAAATTAATATAAAATTTAAGACATAAATTGTATACAAGCACAATACTTTTACATTATTTATATATATTCTAGATTGACCATAACCCGTGTTCAGCAGGGCCCCAACATGCATGGTTTCACTATTGTTTTTTTACTTTAAACATTACAACTTGAATAATTCAATTACAATTTGTCAAATGTATTTGTGCTAACATTTTTACGACCCGAGCCTACACCTTGGACGTGGCCGACACTCGAGAACTATTGCTGGTCCCCAAGCGAATCCTCATCCTGGCTAACTACAAGCGGAAGACTAACTTAAGCATACAACAGCTTAAAAACTAAATTAAATTTCATTGAACTCAAATACTTAACCTTTTTAAAAGTATATAAAATACTCAAAATAAAAGTAAATACAAAAACTCCTCAACTTTGTCTATCTATGAAGCCCCTACTATTACAGAAGAATATCGGGACAAGACCCACGACATCTCAAAACTACTAACTGTAAGATAAATGTGACGTCCTCCGGAATATAATATGGCTCACCAAAGTTGACTGGAATATCACATGACCTCAACGAAACGCCTGTTGATGATCCTAAGTACCTGTATCAGCATCATGAAACGATGGAGGCTAAATGACTCAGTACATGGAATGTACGAGCATGTAAGGGGAATTATAAAGCATAAACATAATCTTGAACTGATGGAAAAAAAACATACTTACCTCTTCTCAACTCAGCTCAACTCAATGAAACATAGTTCAACTCAAGTCATAGAAAGTAGGGCTCAACTCAATAGTAATATACTCAACTCAGTGAAACATAGTTCAACTCAACTCAGAGAAATAGAGCTCATCTCAGTTGTAAAATACTCAATTCTGACTAAAGATACACAACTCAAACTCAAGATACTCAGCAACAATAAAAGATGCAATATCTGGAAAACTTTAAAAACAATAGGTAATAATTCAATTGTATACAAAAATACAATAATAATTCAATTGTATACAAAAATACAATAATAAATCAATTGTATGAAAATACAATAATACCTCTGTTTGTATATAAAAATCTAAAGTTACTCTGTGGGAGATTCTCTAACCGACAACCATCACTATGAGCTATGTGATGATACAACATCTAGCCCACACTTCTAGAACTGTCCTATACTTTTTCGGGGTATAGAACCTACTACTAAGTTGATCCACTAGTCTATGCTAAAAAGCATTAAGGAATCATCTAAAAAGTATGACCCTTTCTACCCACGTTGTCTACATGGTTAATGGGGGCTGTGAGTTGTATGAACTCTCCCCCATATCGGCGCTCAATACTACTCCCAAAATATACTAGCTCATATGTTTTAAAGAAAACATAACCCTTTCTGTGGTTTGAGATTATTATTCAAAAATCTTTCTCTTAAAAAAGATGGTACTCAAACTGTTCAAAACTCTTTTGGAAATCTCAGTTTCCTCCTCTTTTAAAAGTAAAAACATTTACTCTTGGGAATACATAGTTCCTATATATTCATTTTTAAAAAAATGAACTCAACTCTAATCTTTCTCAAACTCAAGTGCTCAAGTCTTAAAACAACTTTAAAGTGATTGTAAAAGACTTCTCAAAATAGGGTTCATGCCGAATTATGGGCGTGAACGACTCAATTCAAGGTTTTCAATATCAATACATAGAAATCAATACTCGCAACTCAACAATTCCAAAACTCAAGAACTCAATGATATTACTCATCTTCAAGAATACTCGACTCAGGGGGTTCATGCGGAATTATGGGCGTGAAAAACTCAACTCAAGGATCTTCATGGGTAACATGTAGTAATCCAATGATTAGGAACATAACCTCACAAGTATTAGGAACTCAATACTCAAGACTTAGAACTTGAAGATACTACTCCTCTCAAAGATACTCAACTTATAGAGTTCATGCGGAATTTATGGGCATGAACAACTCAACTCAAGGGTCTACATAACAATATGGAACCTATGTATACCACTCTTCTCATTCTCATACTTACTTCCTCAAAACTTAGCTCAAATCGATAGTTGATGTCAAAGGATTAAATATTTAACTCAAAGACTTTCTTGAACTATACTCTTAACTCTTTCTTGAATTTGAATTATGAATTCAAGAGTTATGATTCATACAATGAAGGATCTCGATCATAATGTAGACTTATGAAAACATTCTCTTCATTCTCATACTCACTCACTCGAATCTTCATACAAGTTATTAGAAGTTGTAGAAGACTCATCAAAAGGGCTCAAAGGAACTTTCTCAAAATGTTCGGAAGAACTCTCAAGACTTAAATCTTAGCTACCTTGAATTTGAATTATGAATTCAAGGTTATGATTTATGATAGGAAGGATATCGTGATGATTAAATGAGTCTTAGATAGTTAGTAATGAGAAATAGTTGAAAAACACTGTCTAAGGAGCAAGTCCGCGACGCGGAGATCAATTATAATATTTGGTCACAAAATAATTTTTGAAACAGTGGAGTCCGCGTTCTCTCCACGACACAGAGAGGGAAAATTCACTCTGAGGAATAGGTCCGCGACGCAGACCTGGTACCTTATTTTCTTCCCGATCTTTTCTTACTCATTTTTCGACCCTAATTCACCTATAATCGAATGGTTTCTTTCCCAATCACTTAGATTCGAATACTCAACTTATGTACATGATAATCTACTCCAAACCACTCTCAAATCGCTAACTTTTATCTCAAGAACTCATCAAACTCATCCTAATTCAAGAGCGAAAATAATACTTTCAAGAAACAAATCAACAACTCAAATTCTTCAACTTCAAGAATGAAACTTCGCTGAAAATAACATGATTGGCGTGTGGGTGAACGAACCCAAAACTATGAGAAACTCACATACCTCAAAAAACTAGGTTCTTGGTGAAATTTTGAATTTCTTGAACGAACGCTTGGAACTTTGAACTTTTTCTCCTCTTTTCTCTTCTTGAACTTTCTTCTAAAATCCTAAGCGTAATAAGGATTTGTGAAAACTGAACCAAATCAATTTAGACCCCTAAATATTACCATATTTCGTTTTAATCTGATTGGGTAAGGAAAAGACCAAGATACCCCTCATATTTTCGGGTAACTTTCCTTAAATGGACAATCTCACTTCAAAAGGAGATATCTCCCTCATACAAGCTTGAAACTTAGAAAAATCGGTGGCATTGGAAAGATAATCCAAAGACCTTTTATTTGATATCTTATGGGCCACCTAACTCATCTTGTACTAAAAGTGATTGTCATTTGAAGTTGACCCAAAACTTAAAAGAACTTACGAATGACTTGAATGAATTCTCTTTAGTTCTTCTTGGAACTCAAGGTGCTACATCTAGTGACCTTAACACTTAAGAAAATTTTAAATTCCTTTGCAAAATCCTACTCACAACGAAGGATGGTTCGAGTCTTAGTTCAAAAACTTTCTAGGGTGTTACAAACATGAATGCAACATTTTCATTTATTGTGAGAAAGAGAAGCTCCCATATACTTGTGAGAAAGAGAAACTTCAATCTTACATCAAAGATAGAGAAATAAAACAATAATTCATATTCAAATTTAAATAGAAATGATAACCAATAGGCTACGTACAACACGTGCATAATTGGGTACTTTTATTTATTATAAGAAAAAATGCATAAGACCACCCCGTGCATTATACATTATATGGATATATGAACTTCATAATATTGAATGTGTTATTACATTCTCTCCGCTCTGAGATAGACCTTAGTACTCAACACTATCCCCCAGCCCAAATATTCAGCACCTAAATGTCCCTCTTTCTTATGTAAGGAAAGATCTTTCGAAAATAGAATCAAGATTAGAAAGTGCTAGAACTGATGTAAACAAGATCTGCTATAAGGAGAGTGATATCTTATTGTATTCTTCACGTTGTGGAACCCTATAGGATCAACAAATTTACTACATAAATAAATCATTATTTGTGAATTAGAAAGAACAAAGATCTTTAAATTAATGAAAGAGGATAACATTCAAATATCAACTTATTTTAAGTTTAAGAGTTGCAAAATTGAATTAGGAAATAATTTTTACAATACCTAAATGTGATTAAGATGACAAAAAATTTCTTAAGTTTTAGCGCCATCTTCCTTAAAAATATCCTAAAATTGAATATATAAGGAATAAAGAAAAAGCTGGAAAATTCAATAGAAGAAAATAAGAAAGAGATCTCCAGAGACCTTCTTAAGCTTACAAGTAGCGAGACCGAATCTCTCTCTTTGGAGTCTTAAGTGATTCTAATGGTGGGTTTCTCAGATTGAGGGTACCCGTGTTTTGCTAGAAAAGAAGGTGCCAATACATATTTTAATGGGTAAAGAACAAACAAATCAATGCTTAGTAATTATTTTTGTGAATAAATCTAGAGGCTCACGTTTGGCTTTCTTCCTCAAGTGGCTGAACAATTAAAATTTAAGAGATGTTTAGATGTTGAACGGTCTCTGTTAAACCATTGAACAAACTTGTGGATACTAAATATCACTTTAACAAGAACAAAATTCACGACACCATCCACTATAATAAGTAATGAAGTTAAGAATGTGTGATGTCCCCCGAACTAAACATTAAATTAATTGATTGAATTTCCAAAAAAAAAGAACAGGAATCTACAGATACAAATACATTGACTTACCCTTCACACCTAGAAAAGAATCATATTCAGTGACTTCACAATTTGAATATTCTCGATAGTCATTTCCTGTTGCTGTTCTTTATTACCTCGTTATTGTGCCATCAATATATTGTTCCCCTTTTCTTCAGCTAATCAATCTCTATTTTGTGTAAAAGTTCTTCACAAGTCTATGTATAGCCTCATATCATCTTCTTATTGCTTCTTTTGTAAATTCCACTAACTGTAAACTTTTTTATGTATTTCAGCTTGGAAGAGATGATGTCACATCCATTCCACGCTCTTTTCTATTCAGTGTTTTTGTAGTCAGCCTATGCCCTAGTCTCAAACACCTGAATTGAAGTTTCTAGATCACTTGCCAGACATGTTGCCAAGCAGGTTAAGGTAAATGATCTTGTTTCTTTTATTGTGTGAACTTTCAGTCTCCTATTCTATTCCATAAGTCATAAACTTTATAAAATAATTTTCTCCTATCCTTCTGTCATGTCTAACTTGAAAATCAACCTCTTTGCCAAGACAAAGAGCAAGCTCAAATGTCACTGAATTTTGTTTACCAACAAGTCACTTCTATTTCAGAAATTACATCAGGAACTTCAGTAAGTTTCACAAATATCTAGACTTGCTCAATTTACTGAAGAAATAGAGTTAGATATACAAAATAAAGTGGCACTAAGTCATTATAACTACCACTATATTATCTAGAATTTTAGAATGACCTGCTAATAAAATAATAATAAGAAAATCATATTGGGATATAATATAAAAAATGATCTAGTAAAATTAACATTTTGGCCCTTCGTTATTTTCATAGATTGATATCTGACCTTAAAGAATTAATTAAACTCAAAAAGTAATAATGCATAAACTATCTTAAGTCACAAAAATCAACACTTTTACCTCTTCTATTTGGATATCATAAAATAGAAGATGTAGACTCACCACTAAAGAATAAAGTCGCTCAATTTTAGTCAAGTTAGGATTGTCTAAATCAGAAATACAAAATGTTGAACATGAATGAATGCTTCCTTATTATATTTCGTTAACTATAATAGATTATTAACTCCACTTATATTCGAGAGCATAGCCACTTTTATGTCTAAATGTGGTAATTGTCTTAGATTAAAAGTGAGGGTAAAATAATAACATTATAATCAATTATTTTAGTAACTATTCCTTTGATGTTCTCTTAGGTACGTGCTATGATATACCGTGAGTTTACGATATTTTTGAAGCATTTTACTTGGAGTTTATGTGAGTCTTGGGTTGTTTGTTATTACATATAATGGTTTTTATGTAATCTCTGCAGGAAATAGGTTCGGAAGCGGTTGAGAGTGAAAAGAACTGAAGTGGCAGCAGTAGCAGTCCATGGAGCCAACCACGGACCGTTGTTCTAGTGACGGGCCGTAGGTGAAGAAGACTGGATGTGAGTTCAATAAAGTTTGACCAAGTGTGGAACCACGAAGGCAAACGACGCCCTGTAGAGTGAATGACTGACCATCCTGCACGACCGTCATTTTTATCAGAAAGTTGAGTTCCAGTACTTGAACCACGGAGGAACAAGACGGACCGTAGTCCATTCCACGAACCGTAGGTGGCTATCATCATTTGAAGAGTCTGAAATATCTACCAACTGCTGACCCATGGAGGTGAACCACGGACCGTAGGTTGATCCACGGTCCGTAGGTATTGTCGTCTGTCAAAACCACTTCTGAGCCAAATTTTCCTTATTTCCTTTGGCTACTTCATTTAGGATTTAGATATTATAAATACTAGTTGTAATTTCCATTTTTGGGGTGAGACCTTATTGGAGACTATTATTTTTGTCTTTTGGAATTATTTTGCAAACACTTTAGCAATTTAATTCTTGAATATCGTTCATGCAATTTGCTTTTTATTTTCAATTCAGGATTTCTGTATTCATATACTTTAATTGTAAGTTCATGATTCTTCTTATTGACAACATTATGAATTGTGAATTCTCAAGCATGAGTCGCTAAATCCACAACTAGGGTTGTGAGAACCAAGATCAATTAGCAATGTATGAATAATAAATAAGTGATTCTTGAATAGTGTTTATGCATGTATTGTTAATCCTTTCGTTTAGAAGTATTTTTAAAGTAGACCAACGTTAGAATTATCCTTATTCCTACTTGCCTTACCAAGGGGTTAATGAATGAGAAACGGATTAAACAACGGAGATTTAGTTAAGGATTTGCTGCTACCTAATAACCTGACTTCAATCAGTTGACATGAGGGTTAATACTCCACTCAATTGACACGAGGGATAATCAGGGGTAAAGGTAAGGGTTGGTAAAGTATACGCCCGTAGACTTACCAAGTGGCGAGCTGAAATTCCCTACTTGGAGGACCAATCACTTAGGGATATCCAACTCATCAACCTTACATGTCAAACACTAAGATAGAGTTACTATTATTAGGAATACTGCGGTAAGCGCTTGTGGGGAACACGTATACCCTAGTTTTCATCTCATCTTGATATCTCAAACTGCAAATCTTGTTTACTTGTTACTAAACAATTCAAATCAACAATTTGTTATTTTACTTACAATTCCCCCCCCCCTTTTTGTTACTTTTCTTCGAAATAGTTTGACTAAACGGAGATAATTGTGAGTTAAGCTTAAGTCTAAATGATATTCCTCGTGGGATTGATCCTAACCTTAAAGTTAAGTTCTTTATTTGACAATGACCGCTTATACCTCTTTCGGGAGGTGTAATTTGGGTGTATCAAATTTTGGTGCCGCTGCCCGGGAATACGGCTTTTAGATTAAACTAACTACATTATTGAACATTAGTCAAGTATTTCCTAGTTTTACATTTTTTTTCTTACATGTCTCAACTCTAGTGTATGCCAAATACACGGAGATCCCCTGGCGCCCTTCAATCAAGAATTAAGGAGAACTTTGAGATTAATGGTTGGAAGAGGCATAAATCTGAAGGTACACAATGATCCCATCGGAGAGGGTTAAGGGGATGAAGCTGGTTATCGACCTCCTGGAGTTGTGACTGTGCCCGCTCAGGTTCAGGGTGTTCATTTACTAAAAAATACAAAACAGGTGCAAAATTATCCAGCACCGAGGGTTCGTGATAATTACAGGGTTGAAAATGACTCGGTTGGATCAACTGGTGTTATTGTTCTCCCTCCACTACCTGGAGAGTCAGTAAGCAGTTCATGTGATAGATTCACCGGATTCATGAGGAGTGTGCTGAACCACCGTATAGATGATGAGTCACTAAAGGAGTACTTCTCAGATGACATGGTGACAATAGAAAGGCTGTGCTAGATACTATTGCTGGAGAATCTTATGGGGAGTGCACTTTTGAGGAGATTGCTGAAAAACTTGAGAGGATCTCCAAGAATAATAAAGCATGGAGCACTAGAAAAGAAAATACTGGTAGAAGATGACATTCGTGAAGAGATGTCTCAAATGAGGACGAAAATTGGCTTGGTATTAAAGCATGTGAGTTGAAGTGCATAGAAAGTGAATGTGGTAAATTATCTAACTAGAGCTACACCACCGCCAGTTGAGGAGTACTAATATGAGGAGGATGCTAATTTGGTGAATGATCAGATGGGGGGAGGGGGTTCCGAACCAACGCCCATGGTTCCAATTCAGATAATTTCCACCAAGATCAAGGAAACCAAGGTCGGAACTATGGCAACTACAACCGTGATGGAAACTATGTCCGGGATGGGAACTTCAACCGAGATAACAATTACAAATGGAACAACTATGGAAACAGGAATGAGAAGGTTGGGCCCTATGCTCCACCTGGTAATAGAGAGGCTGGTACTAGTATGACTCGGATTGAAGATATGATGCAGAAGATGATGAAGAGATTTGATGCGACAGATGAAAATGTGAAGGAGATGCGTAATGATTTATCTGGGATTGGTCAAAAAGTTGAAGCCCATGCAGTGTCTATCAAGAAACTTGAGCAGCAGTTTAGTCACGTGTCCGCTACTGTGAACCCACGCCAGCCAGACACACTTCCTAGCAATACCATGCTAAATTCAAAAAATGATGGGCATTGTATGGAAGTCACTACATAAGGGGGAAAACAGACTATAGATCCCCCCATGCCATCTTAGGTCAAAAGATTGATAGATAAAGGTACGGATGAGAGTGAGGTTGTTGAAGATTCAAAATATGATACATAAAAGGAAGCTGAGCTGACCCAAAAAGTTTTCCCATGCCTAAACCTCCACCTGCCTTCCCATAAAGGTTGGTAGAAAAGACTGAAGACGGAAAATATCACAGGTTCATCGCTATGTTGAAGCAACTGTCCATAAATGTCCCTTTGATAGAAGCTTTTGAACGGATGCCTGGGTATGAGAAATTCATTAAAGACTTGGTGACCAAAAAGAGGGCTGTCAGTTTTTAGAATGAAGAGCAGCTGCAACATTGTAGTGTTATTCCTACTAGGTCACTTGTGCAGAAGAAAGAGGATCCTGGAGCTTTCACTATTCCTTGTACCATTAGGATATTACACTTTGCGAAAGCTTTGTGTGACTTGGGTACCAACATTAATTTGATGCCATTGTTGATTTATATGAAGTTGGGCTTAGGAGCTCCAAATCCGACTGCGATGCATTTACTGATGGCTGATAGAACTGTGAAGAGGCCTATTGGAGTGCTCCAAGATGTCCTTGTGAAAGTAGAGTCATTATTTTTTTCTGAGGACTTTGTGATAATTGATTGTGAGGTTTATTTTCAGGTTCCCATTATCTTACAGAGACCATTTCTTGCAACTGGGCATGCGTTGGTCAATATGGACAGAGGGCAGATGAAAGAGGGTATAGTTCTGGGTCATCAGATTTCGCAGAAAGGTCAATATTGAGGTTGATAGAGCTAAAGTTGAGGTAATAGAAAAACTTCCACCACCCATCTCTATAAAAGGTGTTAGAAGTTATCTTGGGTATGCAGGTTTCTACCTGAGGTTCATAAAGGATTTCTCAAAAATTGCACACCCATTGTGCAAGCTACTTGAGAAGGAGTGTAAGTTTGATTTTCATGATGCTTGTCTGAGAGAATTTGGAGAGTTGAAAGGAAAGTTAACTTCGACACCTATCATTAGTTCACCAGATTGGGGACAACTGTTTGAAGTGATGTGTGATGCAAGTGGGGTAGCGCTTGGTGTAGTATTAGGACAGAGGCGAGAGAAAATTCTTCATCCGATTTACTATGCCAGCAAAGCTCTGAATGTGGCTCAAAAAAACTATACTGTGATTGAACAGGAACTGCTTGATGTGGTTATCGCATTCGAGAAATTTAGATCATATTTTCTTGGTACAAAGGTTATAGTACATACTGATCATTCTGTATTGAGGTATCTGATGGCTAAGAAGGATGCAAAACCAAGGTTGATTAGATGGGTACTTTTGCTGCAAGAGTTTGATTTTAAGGTAAAGGATAGAAAGGGAACAAAAAATCAAGTCGTTGATCACTTGTCCAGACTAGAGGAGGAAGGTATGATCAAGCTACAAGATGGAATTGAGATAAATGATGCGTTCCCTGATGAGCAGGTGTTGGCTGCTTTTTATGATCTTATCCCTTCGTTAGCAGACTTTGCTAACTACTTGCAAGTTATTTGGTGCCGTCAGATTTATAATTCCACCAAAGGAAAGAGTTCATGTCTGATGTGAAGAAATTCTTTTGGGAAGAGCCTTACTTGTTTCGTGTTTGTGCTGATGGGATTATTCATCTATGTGTGCACGAGGTTGAGATGATGGGTATACTAGAGGCGTGTCATTCATCGCCTGTTGGTGGGCACCATAGTGGTATCTGAATTCTTGTCCCCTTACCAACTTGTATATGGGAATTCTTGTCATCTGCTTGTAGAGCTAAAGCATAAAGCGATGTGAGCACTCAAGAAGCTGAATTTGGATTAGGGCACCGTATCGAGTCAAAGAATGAATGAGATGAATGAGCTTGATGAGTTTTGCCTAAAAAGTCTATGAAATTTCAACCTTGTACAAGGAGAAGATGAAGAAGTACCATGATCATAAGATTGAAAAGCGTGATTTTGCTTCCGTTGATCAGGTGCTATTATTTAACTCAAGGTTGAGGTTATTTCCTGGTAAACTCAAGTTGAAGTGGATCAGGCCATTCAAAGTAACTCAAGTATTTCCACATGGAGCGGTTGAACTCGAGAACACAAAAGGAATAAGGTTCAAGGTGAATGGTCAGCGAATAAAGATCTACTTGTGGAAAGTGGAGTGTGTCAATGAGGTGATAGACTAATGGGTTCTTGATGAAGTCTGAGTAATCAAGGTGTCTGCATCGTGCCGCGATGTTAAATCAAGTGCTACTTGGGAGGCAACCCAAGATGTAAAGTCTAGCCAACTACAGGAGCTTTCTGTTCAATATAGTGAATTGTTCTTCATTTTTAGATTTCTAGGTAGAGTTTTTATTTTTAGAGTTTTTAGTGTTGGCTAGAAAAGGGTAGAATAGGGCCCGTGTCTAAAAAAAGTGTCCAGAAAATATACAAAGAGAGTCCAAATGTTTTCTACATGTGCAGGGAAGAAATGAAAAATCTTCAGAAATAAAGCTGATGCAGTGGTTTACGGTTCCCATCGACGGTCCGTAGGTCCCACGTACCGTGGATGGCATCCGTAGATCCCAGGTATCTGTTGTGAATTTTACTAAGTGTTAGAGTGAATCACGGTACCCATCAACGGACCGTAGGTTGACCCACGGACCGTCGACAGAGTTTCATGGGTCCAAGTTAAGGTTACAGTCGACCCGACCCGGATCCCAATTAAAATTAAAACCCTTCATTTTAAATAAACCCCCCATTTCCCTCTTCCCCCCAACCGTTTCAAACCGTTAAAATACCCCATATTCATCCATTAATTTCTCCCATTACTCCCATATATTCTCCTCTTCCAATTCCATTTCCCCTATTCTCTCTCAAATCTTCCCATAACTCATTTCCTCTCCAAAATTCCTCCATTTCTACTAAGTATTCACGGTCCGGGTTCGGTGTCAAGTTTGTTCGAGTTGTAAGGAGAAATCATTGTACTACGCACTCACCAAATTTATTTACTTGTCTAGTAATCGATTTCACCAGAACTTTGAATTCTTTTTCGTTGTTTAAATTCGAAGTCACAAAGTTGAACTTGACCTTGGGTAGTTAATCATGTGTAAAATTGTTGAAAACTAGTTCATCTACTACACTTGGAACGATGGTGTGTGAGTGTGTTGTTATTTAGATTAGAAAAATTGGGTTTGATATGTCTAGTTGAAAGTTTTGACTTAGGGTTTTGTCGTCTCAGTCTTGGAAGACAAATTTTTCACAATCGGAACCCTAAGGATGATAAACTACCACGTAATATGTTGAAATACATGTTTAGACTTAGATTAGTTGTTGATTGTTGTGTTTAAAGTGTTGAATGAAAAATTAGAATCACAAGTCTGGCACGGCACTGGTCGTCGACCTCAACCCATGAACCGTAGGTCTATGTGCGTCAATAGAATGCACACAAATATTTGCTAAGTTGCGAACCACGGCATGGACTACGATCTGTCGTTCCATCGACGGATCGTTCTGTACGTCCGTGGTTCCAACATCAGAGACCTAAAATTGAACTCTCTGAGGTACGGAGGGGACCCACGGCTCGTCACTCCATCGACGAAGCATAGGTAACCACCGTGGGTCACAAAAACAGCTACTGTCTGTAAAAAAAATATTTTTTGTCTAGGTCCAAATGCTGTTCTAAAATTAGTTCTTGGTTCTTTTTGACTTTTTTAAGTACTAACTAAGATTCCACAGGTTCGATGGCGCCTAAGAAAGCACCCGGTACTTAGAAGAGGGGCAAGTCAAAGTCGGTAGCAACTTCGCTCCGACTCAATAATGAATCCAGCGGAGAGGAGTATGCACCAGAGCACACTAGAGGCTCCCCCATTGTACCCGTGACCACGAGGTGCAGTAATGGGTAGGTTGTCGTATCGGAGGAGGAACCACCGAGTCCCACACCTTCCCCTAAGTCTAAGAAGGGGATCCATCATTCGGGAGAGTCATAGTCTGGCTCATAGTCGCACACCGGCTAAAGGTCCAGCGGCACACCAACCTCAGCATCCAGTGCCACTAGCTCTGGCAGGGCTAATGACCCGCCTGGCATACCGATGTTCGCCGTTCTTCTTACCACCGAGCCAAACAGTTTGTGTGTTGAGGGCCATATCCAAATCTACTATGATGCCCAGAACCGGAATGAGCAGCAGAAGCAGGCCAGGACCATTACTGAGGAGCGTCGGGTACTTACAGGGAGCCTTCATACTGTGCCCTCCATTGAGGAGTTGTTCAAGCGGCACAACTGTGATAACATGGCACGGAGCCTGGGCAAGTTTAGCAAGGATATGACCTGTGAGTTCTGCGCCTCCTACGCCTCCAGTGTCTAAAATACTATGCCCAAACATGTGAAGCCACTAGCTCAGCCTCCACTTCAGGCCACACTGGTGCGGAATTTCTCCATCGACATCTCCGAGACTACTATTCGTCATTTTATTTATGGCCCAGCCCACACTCTGCCAATTAATAAAGCAGAGTATGACTACAGGATAGGGGTGGTTTAGAGTGGGGCATTTCAGAGGGTGTTGGTTTAGATTTATCCTAACCGAATGATGGTGAATTACTTCTATTTAATAAAATATTCAATTCGAAGATAAAATCTCAAATCACAGATTTGCGGGATGCCGAGCAGTGAGAGGCCTTACTTTAAAGTGGGCCTACGCACCACTTTAATTTTAACTTCAAATCTCAAATTTAAAGAGCAAAGTTGAAAAACCCCAAAACTAATGATGTTCTTCACAAGGTAAAATATTTCTCTCCCTAGACAGGAAAACTCTAAGCTAAAGACTAACTAAAAATTCCCTTCCAAAAACTCTTCTCCAAAAAAGCTCTATTTTTCTCTTTCCTTTAAGCTATTTCTTGTTTCCAAAAATTAAGCCCAAAATTCACTACATGAACACAACATCGATCTTAGTCGAGCTCGCGAAGCTAATTCAGTGGATTGTGTTTTGCTTCTTATCTCATTTTTCTCTTGTTTTAAGGTTTAGGTGTTTGAACCTCAGTCGGCGAGCTCGTTTGAGTCTGCCTTTCACATTCGGAGAATCATTAAGCACCACTTTTGATCACCCTTTAAGACTTCACTTTTCCTCATGGTCCTTACACCTTCGGCGGTAGTCAACATGTTCTCCCTTTGAGTTAAGCAAGTCAGGATTACTCTTTAACATCTCCGATATGCCTTAATTAATTGAAGTGTTGAGCATTGTCACTTTGGGCGAGGTCGTGCCAGGTAAGGCAATCAACAATATCAAGTTTACCCATTCTTTCCTTGTTTTTGGCCTTTTTTTTATATATTCATCCTTGCGTTTTCATTTAGCTTTCATAGCTGCAAACACTCAAAATATCATTAGGATAAGAAATAATTAGGCATTGAGGACACTAAATCTTGAACTAAAAAGGATTCAAAATAGTATAAATCTACCACTCATCAACACCCCTAACTTAAACATTTGCTTGTCATCAAGTAAATGAAGACTACAATTAGTTCAACTAAGGTGTCTACAATAGTTCTCAACGAAAGCTAACATGGAATTGTCGTTAGAAGACTACTCACAATAACATGTGACACGTAATCATGATAAAAAAGATTGAAATTATGACTAGCCAATATCAAACCAACCTGAAGCTCACCATAGCTTCTTCTCCAATGCAAAAGCATGTTTAAACAAATGCATTCAAGTGCCCTCACATCAAGAACAATTTTGTGCTTTCACAAATCAATTCAATAAAGACGTTAAGAATCACTACAACTCTCACTCTCCATAAGAGAAATATATGCAAGCTTCATCTCATAAGTGTTCCCATATCTTCCAATCATCACACAACCTAGTTTATGTAAGATCTCAAGGGTTTTTTAATGGTTGTAATGAATCTCAAGGTTAAGGTATGGTCAATTTGGCGATGAGATACGTTTATCTACAACCAGAAATTTTGAATTTGAGCCCTAAGGAAGGTAAACTGTTAGCCGCAATAAATATGAGTGGTAGAAGTGAGAGACCTTAACCTTTAGATAAGGGCAGTGAAGTGTGGCTAAGTCACAAGAGTAAAAAGAGCATTAAGAGTTGTACAGAGAGGGTATGTAACTAGAAAGAGGTCTTAGTACCTGCT